>BOPM01001498.1:29505-51777 GCA_022179025.1 Porites australiensis
GGGAAGATAGACAGTTTCAAATAAAAGTCCCCGGATTTAGGGGACGAGCGCTTACGCCATAGAAAAAAAATCTTGTGTGGATGTTTTTGTCTTTTTTACGGGATTTTTTCAATGGGAACTCTGGACTTTTTTAGGAAGAGGACTGAGAAAATTTAGGAACCTAAGGAGAAACAGTCATAGCAACGAAATGACGCCATTGTCTATTTTACTTGCAGCAATATTTCTTGCCACTTGGAACTGTTCCTACAAAATCGTTCACGGGAACTTTTATCTAGTCGCGTCGATGTTCGTGAAGTTAAAACGGAATCTATAAAAGAGTTATCAGGATATTTTGGGATGAAGTTTTAGAAATATGCTAAAAAAAATCTTGATGTAACTTAAATAGTAACTTAAATTTTAAAAACGTGCGTAAAAGATCATGGAGATAGCTCCGGCCGATCGCTAGAGAGAAGGATTCTATTTCTTTAGTTTGTATCGAGGCGCTCTTGATAGCGGTCTTGTAAACATTTCGGTCTACTGTAATAAATTATTGCTTGATAGATTATTAAAAAAATTTAATATTCTTCTCGTAATTCGAGCTGAGTACTAGTCAGCCACTTCTTCATTTTCACACTCACTGTTGCTGATACTCAGTGATACTATCTGGCATACACTGTGCTACGGGCGGAGATGATTCTGGAGAGATATGCGGAAGTTTATTCTAATCAATTCACGACTGGAAAGAGCCCATTCCAGTCAGTGCAGTACAGTACAGTGCTCAACAATAAAAAACTATAAATATGTAAATCAACAAATGATACCCTTCCCTATGACCAGAAACTCATATGGGAGGTTAAATCGCCTAAATTTCAACACGTACCCTTGACGATTGGCGGTGAAATTGCGAAAATATTGTCCTCGTCGATCGACGGCTCGCCTTCAGCATGGATTGGACTTCTGGATGGGACATGGATCAGGACCTTAGTAAACTTATTATACCTTGGAATCAGGGATAATCGTTGGAACTATGTTAACTTTGAGACCTTGGAAACACATTGCAATTAAGTTTTAACCGTATCAAGAGCATCTTGGAATATTAAACTTTCATCTTGGAATAAAACATTGGACTTTATCGAACTTTGTAACCCTGTGTTCGACCCTGGATAAAGCAAGCGGATGTTTTGTTTTTGTTTTGTCCCATTAACCTAAAACTACAATGTTTATTTCTCTTTGAGAAAGTTACCTGTGGCAACTTACTACCAAGATATGACGTATCTTTATACATATAGTTCCTGTTTAGGTTAATCAGAGAGCATTATGCGCATGTTCTCCATTACTTGTTCCGTTAACATTCCAATTTAAGTTACACGGGTAAACCTTGTTTTGATGAGAAAAAAACTTCTTTTTCTTATACAAATCGTGCTACGAAAATAACTACATAGTGATGGATCAAAACAAGATCAACTCCATCCTTGCGACCACTGACAACTATAAATTTAGCTTGCGTAGCAGGTGTCAAAAGGGATAGGGGATAGGGAGGAAGCAAAAAGGGGATTGAGGAGAAATAGTAGCCTGCCACGCAGGCTACTATAAATTCAGTCATAAGCACATTAAACCAACCCATACAGGTAACCTACTCATCGATGCTCATAACATGACACATCTTTCCGGTTTCCCTAATTTTTCCAAATTCAGATAGAACGCCATTATGCTTCCACAGACCGACGCATCCCACGGAAACGACTTTAGGCGTCTTGTTACAAGAATTCAGTGGGTTTAGGTAGCCTCAACCTCGTTTCCAGGTCTTTTCCCTTCTCGTGGGGAGGCGCCCCCCAAAAGAAGGGAAAAGCCCTGGGAACGAGGTTGGGGTGGCCTGTAGCCTGTGTGTAAACAAAATGGCGGACTGTGAATCTGTGATTACATTGTTAATTGTTATCGCACGAAAACAACAGTTAGCTAGATTTGTAAACCAGATTGTTACTTGCTGTGTAACGTTTTGTAACTAGCCACTTAGATTCAACTAAAGGTTGCCTAATTTGTTGTAACTAGGTTCTTAGTTGTACCTTAATGTTGATTACAAAGCAATTGTTATTAAAATTAGACATGCTGTCTTAAAAGTATTCGAGCAACTTTACAAAATTTTTGAGCAACTTTTTCAATTTTGAGCAACTTTTGAGCAACTTTTTGGCATATTTCTTAGCAACTTTTTAGCTTTTTCGGAGCAGAATCTGGAAAGGCCTAGTGAACAGCCTGGCTGAGCCTGGCTCTAGTTGTTCAAAAGCTGATAAGAGGGTCTCAATACCGGAGTCAACAATCACCCGTCATAAGAGGGTCTCAATACCGGAGTCAACAATCACCCGTCAGACAGCATAAAAATTAACCTTCAACCTGTAAGGGTACAGATTTTGAGAGTTTCGAGGTACACAGGAAGTTGAGTCGAACAACGGTTTATTCCTGAGCTTCTTAGTTCTTCTAAGTTCCAAGATTTTTCAAGCTTTTTAAGCTCACAAATTGGTTGTGTTTATACTAAACTATTAAGTTAAGTAGTTTCTAAGAAAGGTCAATAGTATTCTTATGCGTAAAAATAGGTGTTAGGAGGTGGTAGAACTGATAGAACAAAAGATACTAAATTAAGTTGAATTCAGCCGCGTGTGGAAAAAATTTGCCAAGTGAAAATATCTCTTTAGCCAAATTTCTATACAAGAAGGTAAAACCATGGTTTGAAAGAAAGCAAATTTTCCTAAGATTCTATCGAAAGAAATTTTAGTTTGAAAGTAATTAAGAAAGTAAGTGAATTTTTGCTGAAAATAGCCCAACTGAGAACACAGGACTAAAAAGGTGTTAGGTCGCACGGCCCCACTGACAAGATTTTAATGAGATAAGGAAATCTGAAAGTGATTTAAGTTTGGAAGCGAAAATGAGAACTAACTTCAGGTTTAAATAGACGAACTTCGTTAACATGAAACGCTTATTTACCCATTCCACAGCTGAATACATCCACCAAGGGGAGTAATTATTTCTATCTTTCGAACTTGTTTCTGTGTTTCTTAAATAAGCTTGAAGAGGTGTGTCTTAACTTCAGTTAAACCTTTAATAGCCTGCGTGGCAGGCGCAAAAAGGGGAGGGGGGAGGGGGGAGGGAGAATCCCTAATCCCCCTCCACTTTTTCCCTTCCTCCCTATCCCCTATCCCTTACCCCTTTCGACGCCTGCTACGCAGGCTAAACCTTTAATTGTGAAAGACTGAAACTACACTCACTTATGATGTTTCCTACAATTAACCGTGCGTCGAACTTCTATTTTTTGATTGATCCCAACACCATAGAGGTCGGTGCAAAAATCTTTTTGCCAAGGAGTGACCAGCAAAGGTTTGCTAGTAGAAGCTAAAGTGTGTCTAGCTGTTCTGATAGCTTGTAAACACCATCCTTTGTCTCTTAACAAAAGATATTTGCGTTATGGTGGAACTTTTGATTTCCAAACTGACCTAAAACAAATTTATTTATATAATATATATCCCTGCAATAAAGTTAAAATGCCCAACACCGAAATAAATAGAATAAACTGAATAAATATTAATGATTACGAAGAGAAGCGCAGACAATGAGGCGGACTGAGCAAAAATGTACCCTAACAAACCGAATAAAAAGGTTATTTTTTACTCCCAACCGTCAAAATTGCAAGAAAGATAAACCGTCAAAAAGTTTAAAAGTATTTCATATCTCACTGTTTCAGCTGATCTTCACAAGATTCTGGCTCCTGAAGAATCTCTTCTCTTAACTGGAGACACCAGTTCCCATGTTCTCAAAAAACGCTCTTTCCAGACATTACAAGACCTTACATCCTGCTTGTATCTGAAAATATTTGGAAATTAAAAACTAACCGTCAACCGTCAAAGCCCCTCAGAAAAGCCACTGGATAAAGATAATTTGCCTGCTGGAATGTTTTATTGGTTTTCAGCCTAAAAACAATAAAAAAAATTCCAGTGGACAAATGCGACAGCTATACGCGTATACCGTTGCAAATAAATCCACCCTCTATTTCTCAGAGGAATTTTACTAAATCAGGTCGCTCATGAATGATGATGCCAGGGCTAAAGTTTAAGATGCCTGCCATATTTTGTGGTTTAAAGAGTTAGATCAGATTTTATTCCAAGTTAACACTTATCGAACCTGAGCTAGTTAAAACAGTGGTCCTACCGTACAATGCTGGAAATCTTCAACAACCTCCGCAAAAAAATACAACTTGCCGAGGTGGAACGAGAAGCACCAACGAATTGAACGACGCCATTTCGAATGAAAGACTGTTCCCTGTCTCTCTCCAGATTGACTTCCAATTCACTCTAAGAGCTTCTCAGTAGCTCTCAGTCTCTATTTTTAGTATTTTTCACGGATAAACCCCTCAAGAAGATTTCTCTCGAATAAACCGGGCAAATTTGATGAAATAGTTTTTTTTTCGCTGACGGGAAGGGTCTTCAGAAAAAACTAAATGCCGGCAGCCGGACAATTTTCTAGAATTTCTACAAAATCTCTGTTTCTTATCGTTTGAAAGTATTCTAATTAACTAAAGAAATAAGGGAAATGTTACAGAAACAATATTCATGCACCTTGAGATTCCAGTGTGCATTGCTCTCGCCCGGGCTTTCTCTTAGAGTTATTTGTTTCTGTTAGTCTTATCCTTTTTGTTTTGCATTTGCTCGGTCTCGTAGTCCATTTGTCATTTTGTCTTAATGTTTGCTAATTCATGCGAATCATATAAATTATATCAGCCCAGTAATCTTGGCATTTGTTATTGTTGAATTTATTCCGTTACACCCTTAGACTGTTCAAGGCTCCGAGATAGTCGAGTCCCCAAAATTGAGAAAGCGCGAACACGAAAATGGGGGGAACTGGGGAGAGGAAGGGCGGCGACAACGCCTTCGCCCTTCTCCTTTTTCTTTGTCCTGCCCTCATATTTTCGTGAGTCTTTCACTTAAGGCTGGTTTTCACTAGCGACGGAGTCGGAGTCGGAGCCGTAATCAGAAGCGTAGAGCTTATGATCTCGTGAAAATCGAAAACAGCGTTCCGATTCCGCTTACGACTCCGTCGCTTACGTTCCGCTTATGATCTAGTGAAAACCAGATTGTCGGAGTCGGAAGCAGAAGCACAAGAACCAAACCAATCACAAAGTGTGGGAACGTGCATTGTGATTGGTTTATCCTTCCGCTTCTGTTTCCGACTCCCCCAATCTGGTTTTCACTAGATCATAAGCGAAACGTAAGCGACGGAGTCGTAAGCGGAATCGGAACGCTGCCGGAAGAAATGGAAACGTTCTGATTCTTCTGACTCCGATTCCGTCGCGCTTATGACTCCGCTTACGACTCCGATTTTTGATTTTTACAAGGTCATAAGCGCTCTTACGACTCCACTTACGAATCCGACTCCGACTTCGTCGCTAGTGAAAACCAGCCTTTACGCGTCATTCCTACTATCTGAGAGGCTGTAACCAGAGTCTGGTTTCATCCAGTGCATTATATTGTTTAATGAAACTTGATTTGCACAGACATCTTGTCAATAACGCGCTGCGCTAATGATACTGTCATTATTCACCCAGCAAGACTCACATTCCATATCTTTCGTAGTGTTTTCATTGGCCCTGTTTGTGTGTTGTCCCGGGTTGAAGGGTTACCCACCTAACCGCTGTCCTACCATGGGCGAGTCAACATTCAATGAATTTCCTTACATAACGTGGCGAACCGCATTACAAACAAAACGTAGATGAGCGCCGCCCTCAAATAAGCGCTGGATCCACACTTACAACCGGATCCCGGACAGTAGCGCCAGAAATCAAACATTGGAAGCATGAATTGCTACTCCTCCGTTGAGGAGATGTAGGTCAGTTGCCATTTTGTCTCCTGGGAAGAGGTAACGACTCTCAGGAATCCAGCTCAAAGAATCCGGAATCCCACTAATGATTGGAATCCGGAATCCAAGTTTTACTTAAGGAATCCAGGATCCAGTACCTGGAGTCCAGATCCCATAGTGTAGAATCTAGAATCCAAGACTGTCTTGCATTAACTGAGGGTGTGAATGGTGTTGAGGCCTCAAATGTAATAAAGGACCCTAAATGTAATAAAGGTCCAAAGTGTAACAACTTTTGGCCTTAAATGTAATAAAGGTCCTAAATGTAACAACTTTTGGCCCTAACTGTAATAAAGGGTCTAATTATATGTGTAATAGGTTTTAACCCTAAATATAATGGGAGTCTTAGCAGTATACATGTATGTAGTATAACAGCCCCAAACGTGATAAAGTCCCTGACTGAAACATGCGACGGACTGATGCGATATAGCCAGCTGGCGATTCACTTTCTTCGCCCTATTGTAGTCTTCATGGATATTCAGATCATTAACTTAGAAAGCGGCTAGAGCGCTCAAGAAGTAGGAGAAACACTTATAAATTAACTACGTCTCGATCATGTTTCCTACTACACATCCCTACATCGTCAAACGCGAGTTATAAACAAATGGAATCTACGCAAAAGTTTTCAAAATACAGCAGTAATTTAGCAATTGAATGAAGTATGAATGTTCATTAGAAACAATCGTAGTAAATTAACCACTTTTGCCTATGGGGTTTTTTAATGTTGCGCCAAAACAATAATGTTTTATTTTTTTATCATATTCCAAAAGAGTATGTCGGTCGGTCCATACAGAATGCTGTGAACACCGTAAGTTTTATAATGGTGGTTGTGATGATAATGGTGGTCCAACCAGTCAACTTCCAAATGAAGTACTCTACAAAATAATAGACTTCGCGTTAACTGGAACTGACATAAGTATTGTCACCTATAATTCCCTTTGCCAGCTTGGTGAGCCCTTTAAAGAACTCACAATCCGTTATATTTGTCGGCTACCACGAATAAGCTACGACCATCGCGACACTGCGCGAAATGGCCTTTTCAGCTTGCGCAAGTTAAGCAAAGAATTTGTTCCATACAGTGGATTTGTGCTGGCTCTTAGAGAGATAATAGCCAGCTCCAGATGGATAAATTCGTGGGTTGAGCTGTTGTTTGCTGAGGTTGGAACTTGGTTTTATGTTACCAATGTGTGGTGGAAAGAAGGACGAGGGAGCAATTAGAGTACACTTACTTGCACCTATTTGTTAACAGACAAAGTAAAAACAGTTTAGCTGATGTTGCGTTATTGACCCAGATTAGAAATCATGGTGGCACTACAGGCTGCAATTTTGACATTTTTGGCCTTTGCCTATGAAACAGATTTTTTAGTTCAATCCAATCGATGAAGTTACAGTTTCTGGAGAAAATTTGCTATAATAAACGAGGCTCTTTTGTTTTGTTACATAAGTTTTAAGATACGTCAGTCCTTTTTGACATTAAAGAGTTCTTAAAAAATTTGCTTCATATCATGGACCTCTGTTTTCAAGTTGTCGTTAAAGAGGTATTATTGATAACGATGCTAACTGTTAAACCCTATTTACAATTAATCAGTATTCGGTCAAAGGACTATTTACAATTCACTTTGATTAAACATTCTTTTCAGTTAATAATGACAATAAAAATAACAGTGATAATGATATCAATAATAATAATAAGTTGTTAGTCAAATGGCTATATAGGGGTTCTGCCTGGGGTATTTAATGTTTGATATTACCTAGACACATTCTGGTACTCCGTTAACCTGTAATAAGGCTAAAAGCAAACGCTGTGAAATCTTCTCATGACCCTAAGCATATAAAGAGCTGAAAAAATTACACTTAGTACCTTTGTTACATTTAGGACCTTTGTTACATTTACGGCCAAAAGGTATTACACTTAGGACCTTAATTACATTTAGGCCCAAAAGTTATTACACTTAGGACCTTTATTACATTTAGGATCATTTATTACATTTGAGGCCTCAACAATGGGGTCAACCGACTAGCGACAAAGGGCGAAAAATATTACTGACTATCGACAAAATGATTAAAAAATTACCGACTACCGATAGGAAAAATATAACCATGGGCTGATATTATCAATATTTATTTCCAGAAAAAAGAGCATTTTGCATTTTTTTTCTAGGAAGGAAGTAACCTCTTTAACCCTTTAAGTCCCAATATCCACATACAAATTCTCCAAAGTGATCTCCATACACTTCCTTGAAGAATTAGTGGAGAGAATTTGGTAAAAGATCAAATATTTTTCTCTTTGTGATCATTTTGTTAATTCTCATAGACTTTGCTCATGATAGTCTATGGATATCGTTAGCAGAAAATTGATTTTGAGCACTAATGGGACTTAAAGGGTTAAATTTATGACTCATCAGATGGCCTACGTTGCTACAACCAATTAAAATCGCAAAGTCACACCTTAAAGATGCTACCGACTTTACAAATTTTATTGAAACGACAAAGGTGAAAAAACCGAACGTTTCTTGTTTCGGTCTGAGAAATGCTCAGATTAATCCTCAAAGAAAATTCTTTCCCGTTTAATGGAAAGCACTATCACAGACCCACGGTGCCGCGATGGGCTCAAAGACAGCAGTTTCGTTCCAACATTTTCATGGCATATATTGAAACACAAAGTTTAATTAAGCAAAAACCGTCTTTAAACCAACTGTTTGAAAACGCTACATAGATGGCAATGACATTATTTCCCTATGTGGGACATAAGTGAACCGGACATCGTAGCTTTCTTCGCGGAACAAGTAAACTTACATCACTCTACTACTATGAAATTCACGGCGGAAGTATCTGAAAATGAGACATTCTTTTCAGAAACAGTTGTATACCAAGGTACAACATTCAACGAAAAATGAGAAAGTGCTATCCTTGACGTAAAGACGCATTTCAAACGGAAACCTTACAGTATATACATTTTCACCTCTTAAAATCCTCCAATGGTTAATTAAAAGCGCTTGTTGCACAAACGAGAAGCCTTGAGAATCCTACGAACAAACTCCTCTGAGGACTAAGTATTTCAGATTTCAAAAGCGCTTGATGGACAGAGGCTAGCCACACAATTTTGAAAGAAAAATTGCTATTAGAAGTGAAACTCACAGGAAGAAAGGCAGCTCTCCTGAAACAAGACAAAAAGGAACTTTGGCCAAGCAAATTAAAACGGCTATTAAATCTCGCAGGTCTTGGCGACATATGGTCAGCGAAAACGAACACTCCTGCAACCATGAGCTATATACGACAGAGACTCTTAGACATAGAACAGCAAACATGGGTTAGCGAAATACACAATGATGAACGAAAGGACCTGCATCAAAAAAACAAACTAAGAACTTTTAGGAAACTTAAACTTACGCGTTAAATATAACCTTGTCTAGTTGTATAAATTCTACAAATGTACACCTCTGTGATTATTGCACTAAAATCTTTGTTATCGTTGTAAACACATGTCTGTAGGCGCTCTGTTGATAATAAAGCAGCTATCCTATCCTATCCTATCCTATCATCCGTGGGCATCCCTAAGTGTTGATGCCCTAAAGGCAAGCAGTGATCTTCAGGACCCTTAAGGTGCACCAGATTTAATGTCGAGGTTCTCTGCACCCACTGAAAACTACGAAGTTTTAAAAGTATGCACAACGTATGTTGGTATCCGACTTCCGGAGCTTGTTTTGGAATTTCCTTTCAGGGGATTTTTTCGCTTTTGAGAGATAGTTTCCCGATAAAATGACTCCCGTAAGGAAACGAGGGAGATGCTCGTCGTCTCGCTTAGGAGTGGAAATCGTATTTTTTTGGTCTCATCTAAGGATGTTTAGGACGGAAAGTTGATATTTTTGCCTATAAAAGTATCGCTTAAGGTTGTACGTAAAGAATTATTATTATAAAATATGAAATGCCTTCAAACTGAGGCCTTCTTTGCTGCCGGGGGGGGGGGGGGGGGGAAGGGGGTTAAGTATAGTCTAAATTTTCAAAACCTGCCCGTCTCTTTATTGTGGGACTCATCCCTTGCATGTAAAGTTTTCGTAGCGGTCAGATTCTAAATTTCTTGTAATCTCTCGCAATCATTCCGAGAATGGAAAACCTCAATTGGTCTCACTACTGCACCACAAAATTGGACTTCTACATTATTGCTCCTACATCTGTTAATGAGAAATGTGGTTGGGTTTGTAGGAGCGGATTTAAGTTTAAACTTCGTCCTTACGATATAAAGTTCAAGTTCTATCTCTTGATCAGGAGAGAATAAAAGACCTTTCTCACTCCTGATAAAATAAAATAAAATAAAATAATTCCGAGCGTAGGGACTTTATAATCTTGTCGCGCGGGAAGCGCGAGCGCAGTCTGCTAACCGCGCGTGGTCTTAGTTTTTAAATGCTCCTGGGAGTATTGCATTTTCCCAAGAGCATTTTAAGACAATAAGTTATGCAAAATTTGGGGGGCAGACAGAGTGTATTATGGGGGATTCGAAAATAGTCAATGCTTGGTGTCCGCCAATGACGTCATGGAGCATTTTGCGTTTCCAGGCAACATAGACTTTCCTGGGCGAGGATTTGGAGCCACTTGTTGTGCTTGTGTGTCATTTGCATGGGAATTTGTTTGTGATTCACCGATGAGTAAACTTTGTTTCACAGACGATGAATAAATACTTTGGTCATCGGTGGCCGGCCAAGTCTATGTTGCCTGGAAACGCAAAAGCCTCCATGACGTCATTGGCGGACACCAAGCATATATTCAGAGAAAGATTATTTATTTATGAAGCCTCGAATTTCGCAGCTGGCTAAGACCACGCGCGGTTAGCAGACTGCGCTCGCGCTTCGCGCGCGACAAGATTATAAAGTCGCCACGCTCGGAATTATACTCATAAAATTTCTCTATTTCCTGATTTCCCTCCGAGACTTAAATTTTCCCTGACCATTTCCTGACTTGTGGCAACCATGTCACGGGCAAATGGGTTAAGCAAAATAGTCAAGTTTACTAGTGAGGATAGGGAGGATCCCTTGATAAATCTGTTGATCTATAGAGTGGGCTTAACCCTTTAAGTCTCAATATCCAGCTACAAATTAATTAACGCCACAAAATTTGTGAAGATGCCAAGTTTGAACGTGATTTGTTGCAAACTAACACAGATATAGTTCCCCAAGTCGGCGAAAGTTACAGGCGTTTGTATGGTGGGGGGCAAGTTCGTGCCACCCACCATACAATTACCGTAAATCCTCTATTAAGCTTCCCCTCTCAAATAAGCCCCCCCCCCCCTTTTCAGAGGAGGAAAGTTAATAAGCCCCCCTCCCCCTACCCTCCATCCTTATTCAGTCACAAACAATTAACATGTACTTATCAGTTATGGTTTATTCAGGCTGGAAATTCATATTGTTTTTGGTCTTTGGCCGCATGACCTCCAACTTCTTCATGTGCTTAACTTTTTCAATTTTATGCTCTAGTTCTCTGTGGAGAATTGTTACCATTTTCTTATTGTTAGAAAAAGCAGTAAAGCGTCCGGTAACCACAAGTCCGTCTGGAGAAACCTTGGTGCCGTTGATGCATTTCGCTAAATTAAATAAGCCCCCCCCTCTCTATTAAGCCCCCCCTCAAAAGTGCTTGAAAAAAATAAGCTCCTGGGGGGGCTTAATAGAGGATTTACAGTACCGTTTGTAACATAAAGCAAGCTTATCACCTTTAAACTTGGTAAGTTTCCTAATTTAAAGGTGCTCTTTCAATCATTGTCAATGGATATTCGCTAACTGGTCATAATCAAAACTTGTAAAAACAAACCTTACAAGGGTCTATTAGGCCAAGGGCAATAAAAGTTGAGATTTAGGCATAAATAATTCAGTTCTTTTGTTCTATTCCCCTGGGCTTCAGAGCCAACTATGAATTTTGATAATTTGAAACTATCCCTTCCTATTTAACATTCACATTCCGACACATCGCCTACAGAGGAGATTTTTCTTGAGGGGTCCCCCCTGTTAGATTTCAGAGGGAGTCAATCATGATGTCAATGGTACATTGTGGGTGAAGGGGATTGTTATTCGAAATGTCAATTTCTGGAAGGTGAAAATACCAAGAAAGAATTTTTGAAGGAAAAAGGGGAAAGTTACTTCATCAATATTGACAATAATTATTGGGATGGTGAAACAGTTTTTCTGATGAAGTTGAGTAGTGCTGTAAAACCTATTTTCTGAGGGGAACAAATTAACATTGCCACATATCTTCTGAAGGTGGGTAAAGAACAAAAAACTCTATTTGTAGTGGGGACATCGGGGTTTACGGTATTGAGGTATTGAGCTCTTTTCAAGCGGTATTTCGGTATTTTTTATTTTAATGTGCGGTATTGTGGTATCATCTAGCCCTGCGGTATACGGTTTTGCACCCTTTTGGTTAACGGTATTCGGTAAAAGAAGATCCTTTATTGTATTGCAATACCATTTATTTGCGCTCTCCTGTCTAATACAGGTCAACACAATGTGCAGCACGAACAACAGTAAACTAAATGGGTTAATAAAAGTTAATATTTTAAGACTTTAGACTTAATGGTAAATGATTACACAATTGGAAGGGCATCCAATGACCGGGCTTTTTGATTGTTGTACCAATCAAGGTCTTCTCACATTTCCTCGCAATGTCTGAGGTTGATTTCTGGTGCATACATGCTTGAGGTAAGCAAACACGCAAGATGGATACAGCTTTAAGTAAACGTGACCGATCATATATGCGGTATTGGTATTTCGTCGATTTTTGTCACAGTATTTTGGTATTTGCCAATTTTTCTTACTGTATTGGGTACCCCCCAATGTCCCCTCTTGTACGGAGCTTTAAGAATAATGTTAATTTCTAAAGAGACAACCCCTGGATGGGGTAAGGCAAAATATCATCATTTGTGCATGGAAAGAGTCACTGTTAGTCATTTATTTTAGTTTCCTGGTTGTTCTTTGAATACCATAAATCCTCGATTTAGCCCCCTCCCTCTCAAATCTGCCCTAGCTCCCTCTAATAAGCCCCCCTTTTCATGGGAATAAAGTTAATAAGCTGTCCCCCTTCCAGTCCCCTAATTATTCTTCACCAGTAAATGATAGACTAGCTTAAGCAATCAGCACTGTTAAACTTCATGTGGAAAATCTGGGACGGTTTATTTACCAGCTGGAAGTTCGGATTTGATTCTGATCCTCGGCTGCATGACGTCAACCTTCTTGTACTTTTGAGCTTATCCACTTTGTATTCTAGGTACCATCATCTTTTCTAAATTAAATAAGCCCCCCCCATCTCTAATAATCCCACCCCCCTCCCTCAAATGGGCTTGTTAAGCCTACCTCCGACGGAGGGGGGGGGGGGGGGGGGTGGGGTGGGCACTTAATAGATGATTTACGGCATATCAAGTGAGTAGGAGAGGACCCAGAGAACCTGCTTAGCCCAGTTGTACAGTACCCATGTTTTATTGAAAGCCTTTAAAATAATTATTCTTAAAAATACTTTTATTCCATCAGACTGTTGCAGCAGTAGTCAGTGCATTTTTGGTACTTACCACTTTGCCTTGTGACAAAAATAATAGGTCTCAAGATTGCTTTAGAGGCTGTCAACCAGAAGCCAAAGGTAAAAATAGTAGTTTTTGGAACTCCAGCTGAGGAAGGAGGAGGAGGCAAGATTTTGATGATTAACAATGGTTGCTTCAAAGGTGTTGACTTCTGCTTGATGGTTCATCCCTGTCCATATGATGTCCTTAAGCCCTCTTCTCTAGCTCTAGAAAATGTCACAGTCAACTACAAAGGTCATGCCGCTCATGCTGCAGCATTTCCTTGGGAAGGAATCAATGCACTGGATGCAGCAGTTATGGCTTATAACAACATAAGCATGTTGCGACAACAAATGAAGCCCACATGGAGAGTACATGGTATCATCTCTGAAGGAGGTGTGAAGCCGAACATTATTCCAGAGCAAACCCAACTTCAGTATATTATTAGAGCTCCAACAAGTGAGGAGGTTAAAGTGCTACGACAAAAGGTGACAAGTTGTTTTGAAGCAGCTGCAACAGCCACTGGTAAGTGATGGCCAGTCTTATTTTTTTCTTCTTTATTAGAAAACTGACTTATGGGGTACATGCTCAGCCTCTTTTATTAGCCTGTGCACAGATGTCTTATCATCTCCTTGTTTTCACAAACCAATCAAAGAAGCAAACAGAGACAGTGGCAAGTAGATTACATTTGATCCAAATGCAAAGAGACAGATGACAAGTTGTTCCTTTATGCTGCTACAGCCATTGGTAATATTCAGTGGCAGATGCAGGGTCCCCCCTTATTTTTAGACCAAACTGTGACCACCTGACCACCCCCCTCTATCTCAGGGTCTGGATGATAACCAAATAAGGCCCGTCACTAGTGACTTTAATATTATGCTGTAGATGTTTCATATCAAAATGCTGTCTTCACAGTATAACAGCACTTGGTTTATTTATCAGATGTTTCTTCATACACAACCCTAAGTGATATAACACCCCAAATGAGGCAAAATAGTTTTGCAATGTAATGCAAAATTATGTTGTAACTTTTTATGGCAGCCTCCCCCCTTCCACACTTCATTTATGATGTCTAATATGTTTCAATTCTTCTTCCTTACTCAATGTTTGTCTCTTGTTTCATTCAGGATGTGAATTGTCTCTCGAGTGGGGTTCAACACCTTATGCCAATGTGATAACCAATCCAACCTTGGCAGACCTCTACCAAGCTAATGCTGAGACCTTTGGAATTAACGTTGATTCTGTTAAACCAGAAGGGCAAGGATCAACAGATATGGGTAACGTGTCTCATATTGTTCCCTCAACTCATGTTTTGTACTCCATTGGTAGCACAGCTGTGAACCATTCCCATGCATTTACTGCAGCAGCAATTACAGAAGTTGCTCACCAGAAAACTCTAATTGCGAGCAAGGCAATGGCCATGACGGCTATTGATGTTGTATGCAAACCTGAAATGATGGAGAAAGTAAAAAATGACTTTGTAAAATCACATGGACCAAGTTCATGAGTTATGTTAAAGTGACGTGACAGTTAGAGGACTTTCCATCAAGTGGAAGTAAAAGTGTTATGTCATTGTAATGCCAGTATCAATAGCAATATCAGTAGATTAAGCTAATTACAATTTAACATTAAAAACAACTGATAATTTCAAATGGAATGAAAGTAATTTTGAAATGATGAATATATGAAATTCATATATTGGAACCCTGGAATGAAGATCGTTGTAATTTCAAAAGTAATTTCTTTCAGATATTTTAAACTTGAAGATGGACAAACTGTCAATCTGGTTTCAAGCAAACAAGCTTTCTCTAAATCTTAAAAAGACTAAATTTATGGTCTTTAAACCAAGACAAAAGCGTTCAATTTGTAATATTCAAATAAGTATAGATTATCAAAATGTTGTTAAAGTAAAGGAGGCAAATTTTCTAGGTGTCATTTTGGATGAAAACTTCATTAAATTGGAAGTCAGAAATATCACACGTTGCAAATAAACTTGCGGAGTCATCTAGATGCAGCTTCTTTCTTCCTAAGACGTCTCTACTTATGCTCTACTATTCCTTAATTTATCCTTATTTTTACTACTGCAATATAGTTTGGGCTTCGACCTTTGACACCAATGTCCGCCGTCTTGTTATCCTGCAAAAGCACATTATTAACATTATTAATAAATCACATTTCAATGCTCATACAGACCCCATCTTTAACGACCTCAGTATAAAAATTAAATGATATCCATTTGCTTCAACGGGGCCAATTTATGTATTCTTGCAAAAATTCATTCTTACGTTCAAGGTTTAATAACAATTTCTCCCAAAGCAATCAATTCCACTCTTACAATCAAGAAATTCCCAGGCCTACCGTCTACCATATTGTTGTACAAACACTAAGAAGTTCTCGCCCTTTTTTTAAGGGCCCAAGTTTTTTAATTCACTTGGCAACGAGGTCATCAACTCTCAATCCCTTTCCTCTTTTAAGGAAAAACTGAAGATTAAATTATTGAGTAAATATGAAAACAGTTCATAACTCTTTCCACCTTTGACTTTTCGCCATCTTTTCTTCAATTGATGTGAAACAGCTCTAGCCCGCAGTGCGAGGAGGCCTAACCTCTCGTAAGCTCCTATAGTTTCTGTTAGGTCTCCTCGCCACTTTTTTTTTCTTCTTTTCCTATATCCTATATTTTATGTAATTATTGTGTGGCAAATAAAATAAAATAAAAAGAAATATGTGTATGTATATTGGAACCCCGGAATGATGATCGTTGTAATTTCAAAAGTAATTTCATGTGTTTTTTTTGTGTCTTGATAATGTACAAAAGTATTCATATTCTTGAAAACCCAACACCAGCTTATTGTTCAATTCTGGGAAGAATAATATTCTACCAGAATACAACATGATTCATGTGCATAAAATGTACAAATAAGAGAATGTTAAATGTTGGAAAACAATAAAAGTAGAGGGAAAGGAATACAGTTAACTCTTTGGGACCAGCCCTGACTGTCCATCTTAGAGAGGTGTCCGACTTATACAGGGTTCATACAAAAAATTGCAGCCATTTCGGGGCTCCAAACAAGTCCCATCTGATTGTCCAGGGCAAGTAGATTCTCTTGTTGGGCAAGTAAATTTTTAACCTCAAAGTTTAAAAAAAACAAAATTTAAAGATGTCTACATGTGTGCAGTGTGCAGTAGTCAAAACTACTGGGCAGGAAACTGTGATTGTATAGAGACATTAAATAATTATTGGTTAGATCATAATTATTATTTGTCGAGAGAGTAAGTTCGTGATAAATGTAGCTATTGCAATAACAATGTCCTTGTAAAACTGAAAGAGACATCTGATCAATGAAAAGAGAAATGGAAATATAACTTATTTTACTGGTGTCTGTCTCTATTTGTACCAATTTATCACACTGTAATTACTTCTGATCTCATTTTCTCGAGAGGCAGATGTCTTGTGACCCACTCTTGAAATGTACGACATTGCCTTCCAGTAATACCCCTTGTTCTGCAACGTAGTGTTGGCAGATCTTAAAACTGTGCTTAGCTTGCATACACTTTCACAAACTTTCCTTGCTTTCGGGTGCCTTACAGGGACATCCAAAGAAATATTTGACAGCAACCTACTGGCAGGAGTTTTAAATATGTGGCGTAGGCATTACGGAAAAGTTCTCTTTGGCAACATAGTAAATCATATCGCCGAACTTTATGACGTCGGGAACGACGCATAAAGGCTAATTAAAACAGACAGATCAGACGTAGAAGGAGGCGGCGGAAACTCGAAAAAATTGTTCAGGAAAAAAGACAACTCTGACGAACACAGCAAACAAGGTAGACTTTTATTTCAAGTTGTTCAGACCTCGTGTTACGATGGATGGATAGTTTAGCGCATTTTATGCTCAACGCTACTAATTATATTTTACATCGTTTATCACTATTCTCGAGGTCAAGTTAGGTTTAGGAAAGCGAAAATAGTATGAAATTTGATCCAAAAAGTTCCTTTTTCAGTACAGAAAGCGCCGAATTTAGGGGGTATTATAAAAAAACACTCAGAAAAAAAAAATTTAAAATTTGAAAATAATAGCTGAAATCCCAGAGGCTTAGTTTTGTTCTGTCTTTTGTTTTCTTTTGTTTGACCGCAAAGTTATTGACTCGCAGTCACACCGGGTAGTTGTAAGAAGATCAAGGAAGTGTACAGAGTGTAAATAATAAAATGTCAGAAGAGTACAGTACCATGAACCTTCATTCTTTTGTGCCTTACTTTATATCTGGAGGTAGAGAGGTTTTCCCATCAAGGCTGATTGATAACTAACACGCATGTGAACTGACTGTGTTTCACTTGGACACTGGAACAAAGTGCAAGTATAAATATAGGCACTGCAGTTATGTTACAAAATATTACAAGATTTTCTGACAGTACCGTAAAATTGTAAATTCTAGCCCTTTCGGGAAAGTGGAGGAAATAAAGAAAATTATTTATTCTCTGATGAAAAAACAACACAAGTAGAAGAATTAATCTTACGGTATCTGTGATTCACTGAAGAGTACACAGTTCTTTGGTTTCTCTGTTCAAGAGTTCCACATTTATCTCAGTCAGTCAGTCAGCCGTGCTATGTTGATGTAAAATAAAACAACAATAACAACAACCGTCTTGCAAATCATTCGTAATAGATAGCCCAGTCTCTACTCGGTTTATCCAATCAATGAATCATATAGTCACGGTTACCAGTCGTTTCGATACAAGTTGATTCAGTCGAGGTGTAAATAGTTTCACGTACTTGATTTAAAGGGTCGATAAAAGGCGAGGAATATTCCCCCCTCAAATGTTTTTCTCGTTCATTCGCAAACTATCCGGCTCGAACTGATCGAAATTGTCGAAATATTAATTGTTGCGGTGCAGTTTCACTGCTTGAGTTAACAACGACAGCGGCGTAAACGTCACAGAAAAGAGAGTTCGCTGCTCTTTGTTTGTCTTGTCTCAGTCCCAGTCCAGCATGGTGGTTTGGTACTTCGTGAACGGCTGGTAGCAAATTAAGGGCCTCTAATGTACTTAACAAATGGTACCGTAGAACAGTACCCTGTTGCCCATACACCTACGCACCCTCAAACCTTCTTCTTGTTCCTTCCACTGTTCCTCCTGTTCCCCTATTCCATTTGATCCCCTTGTTTCCCTGGTTCCTCTGTTCCCCTTGCTCCACTGTTCCTCCTATTCCCCTTTTAACCGTGTTTCCCTTATTACCCTTTTTCCTCTGTTCCCCTCAGTGTCCCCCTTGTTGCCCTGTTGCCCTTGTTACCCTGTTGCCTCTATTGCCTTTTACCCTTGTTTTCCCTATTACCCTTGTTTTCCCCGTTCCCCTTGTTCCACTTTTTCTCCTGTTCCAACTGTTCCTCCCGTTCCCTTGTTCTTGTTCCTCCTGTTCCCTGTCTACTGTCCCTCTCTGCCCCTGTTCCCCCCGATCCTCAGTGTTCCCTTTTTCCCCTCTCAAGTAGTTAAGGCCTAGGACTAAGGGGTTTCCCCCTTGGAAAATGAATTATTGGCTATAACGTGGGCATAGATGATAGGAGTGAATCAAAATTTGGCACACATAAAGAACTCATCGTCTTTATCATTTTAAAGTATAAATATTGTGTTTATAAGTCGCGTGATATATCACGTGACCATTTTGCTAAAAATCGTAAATTATTGACTACTTGGTTGGTTGTTTAAAAAAAAGAAATCGAGCGATGGCATTTTTCTAATTCATATTAAATATTTCTAACAATTCACGCTTGGAACGACCGTTCACGGCAAAAATCGTGCGGGAAAACATCATTTCAAATGCCCGAATTTTATCTTCAATTATTTAAAACTTTAATTTTAGAATTCGTGTACATTCATTCCAAACGTAGAAAGTTGGGTATGTTTATCCTCTTTCAGAAATGTCATTTTTTTTATCCAAACAAAATAGATTCGACACCAATTCACCCATTTCCTTCATTTTCAATTTAATAATTAAACGTGAAGTCACAAGGAAACCTCAAGATTTCCTTTTGTCGAAAATTCATTTTGTTCTAAGTCTCCTAGCGAGAAATGCTTCCAATCATTCATATGCTTTGATCGCCCCTTGAGGTGACTGGAAATCAGTTAGAGTACGAAGAACTCAGGTCAAAACCTTTAAGCCCGTTACTGATTCCAGAAGACGAATTAATCAGTAAAATCAATAGCAAAATTAAAGACGACAATAAACACTTAATGACTGGTCCCGAGAGAAACAGATAATTTTGTTTCCAGGAATCTAAATGTTTCCTGAGGCGGAGTCGAAGAAACAAAATTGACTGTTTCCCGAGGGACCAGTCTTTAAGTGATTTGTTCTATAGCTGGAAATTTTGAAGCTGGAAATTCATCAAACCTCGCTGTAACGGCAGTCGTCGGTCAACATTTGCGGGTAACAGTGCACTGTTACTCCCGTGCAAATGGACGCAACATTGTTGGATGTTACATGTTGCGTCCGTTTGCACACCCTGTCGTCATGTTGTTGCGCGTTGTTGGGAGTTGTCGCGTAAAGTTTGAAATCGGTCAAACTTTTAGCCCGTGAATGTTGGGTCCGTTTGCACGTAGCTGTAGATTTTTCAATGTTGCTTGCTCAGAGATTTTGGCGGGAAACAGTTTCATTTTTGGACGTCATGTAACCTCGAAGTAATCAATGAGAGCACGCGCTGTTGGCCACAGCCGTCACAGCGGCCATATTGGTGTTCCAAAACAATGAAATGGTGGCCATGTTAGTGTTCAAAGACAATCCTGTGGGACATGAACCTTTTTCTTATGTAAATACTTTCATTTGTTCCAATAAATTTGCATAGAAGCTGGCCACGTGAGTGAAAACGCTCAACCACAAACCACAAATGGAATATGACTAAATTCACTATTTTTACACAGCCAACGAAAATCATTTTCGGTTACCACAGGAATACCAATCTTTCCTACTTTCGGCGACCATCCGCTGACACAAGCAGGCCAGGGAAAAGAACATCTATGGAGCTCATCTATGGAGGAAATCCTGAAGCAAAAAGCAAAGGAAGCCATCGATTCCTATTCTGAAGAATTTTATGGGCTTAGTAAGAGTATTTGGGAGAAACCCGAGCTGAACTTTCCGGAAAAATACGCTCATGATCAGCTAACAGAGTATTTAGCAGCACGAGGTTTTGATGTGACGCCTCATTACACTTTGGATACCGCTTTTCGTGCTGAAACCGGTGAAGATGGAGGCCTTACAGTTGGTTTGATTTGTGAATATGACGCTTTACCAGAAGTGGGTCACGCGTGTGGACACAAGTGGATCGCTGAATCTGGTGTAGCCGCGGCTGTAGGTATAAGCTTGGATTTAATGAACCGAATAACTATCTTTAGAATAAACCCTTCTCGGTTTTTTAATTTTTGACTGGTACCAGTTATCGAAAATACACGGCTTTAAAGAAAGCCTCAAAATTAGTAAAGATGCCAAGTTTTGTACTTGATTTGTTGAAAACTAACACAGATGTAGTTCCCCAAAGGCGGCGAAAGTTACAGGTGTTTGTATGGTGGGGGGCAAGTTCGTGCCCTCCATCATACAATTGCCGTTTGTAAAATAAAGTAAGCTTATCACTTTTAAACTTGGTAAGTTTCCTAATTTAAAGGCACTTTTTCAATCATTGTCACTGGATATTCGCTAACTGGTCGTAATTAAAACTTGTAAAAAAACCTTGCAAGGGTCTATTAGTCCAAGGGCAATAAAAGTTGAGATTTAAACATAAATAATTCAGTTCTTTTGTTCTATTAATTCCCCTGGGCTTCAGAGCCAACTATGAATTTTGATAATTTGAAACTATGCCTTCCTATTTAACATCCACATTCTGACACATCGCCTACAGAGGAGATTTTTCTTGAGGGGTCCCCCCTGTTAGATTTCAGAGGGAGTCAATCATGAGGTCAAAGGTACATTGTGGATGAAGGGGATTGTTATTCGAAATGTCAATTTCTGGAAGGTGAAAATACCAAGAAAGAATTTTAGAAGGAAAAAGGGGAAAGTTACATCATCAATATTGGGATGATGAAAACAGTTTTTCCGATGAAGTTGAGTAGTGCTGTGAAACTTCTTTTCTGAAGGGGACAAATTGCCACATCTTCTGAAGGCGGGTAAAGAAAAAAAACATTCCATTTTTAGGGAGCTTCAAGAGTTAATGTTAATTCTAAAGAGGTAACCCCTGGAAGGGGTATCGCAAAATATAGCCTGCGAAAACATCTGTTCCTCCTCGCTCTTCGTCTCTGGGGACGTTTCGCGCGAAGGAACGTCTGCGACTCAGCGACAGAAATTCCATACTGATGACGCAAATCAATGTTTACATAATAAATCCGGTAGTCATGGGGTTCCAAATATAAATTTGTCTAATTTTGCGTGTCCTCTGGTCGATTTTGGTAAAGTGTTGTGTTGATCTGCCCACGAGCTCCAGCAAAATTCAAATGCTTCTTCTGCAGAAGTCTGTATTCCACAAAAATTGACTGTTTTGTTAGAGATTCTTTTCGCGTTTACATTTGACATTTGTGGCCTTTTGTTTTTTGTCCGTCATTCATAAACAATAGCTAAAATAATGTAACTGCTGTGTCGACCAATCAGCGCTTCTGACTGGATTCCGGACAGATTTTACGTCATCAGTATGGAATTTCTGTCGCTGAGTCGCAGACGTTCCTCCGCGCGAAACGTCCCCGGTGCCGAAGAGCGAGGAGAAACAGATGTTTTCGCAGGCTAGGCAAAATATCATCAATAAATTATTGTGCATGAAAAGAGTCACTGTTAGTCATTTACTTTAGTTTCCTGGTTGTTTTCTTTGAGTACCATAAATCCTCTATTTAGCCC
>BOPM01001499.1:27339-38744 GCA_022179025.1 Porites australiensis
TGGAAAGTGCTTTGTACGGTATTTACGCACTCGTTGTTTTTGTATCAGAAATCTTACTCGTTCGCTGCGCTCACTCGTTCGATTTCTGATACGTCAACAACTCGTGCGTAAATACCGTACGCCAGCACTTTCCATGAAGTATTCTCTATATTCCCCATACTGTGGAAGGTTATTTTACGTAACAATGCAAAAGCTTGCTACAATTCGCGGTTTCTCCATACAGTTTAAAACTGTGATTGTTTCACTGACTTTTTTCATGATAAATAATTATTCCACTTACCATTTTTTGGGTTAAGTTGGATGTGCTGATAAAACCCCAGAAAAAGTGACTTCTCCCATCAAGATGACAATAGTGCCCGGTTCGGATTGAGGAAAAAAGCAGCTTAATCTTGCAGCTTCCATGATCATTTCGTAAAGACGTCAATTAGCTTCAAGTTTGCAGGTCGTCTTGCGGCAGTTTCTTTGTCCGATGTACAAAACGGCTCTTTTGCAGTCACTGAATGTAATTTCCCGACGGAAGTGATACTCCCTCGTTCTTTCTAAGATGAAATCGATAACCTGATGGGATGACGAGATTCCAAACGGAACAATTGTTGGAAACAATGAAGAAATGACCCCAGTTCACTTGGTGAAAACTTAAAGGATAACGAAAAAAATGAGGAAAACAGTAGCCTTTCAGCTAGAAATGCGCTAAGAATTATTCCTCTAGCGTTATTTCTTTTTGAATTAGTTAATGGTTAGTTGAATCAAAGCTATTTAAGGGTCTAGGCTTGGTGAAGACCATTCACTGATCAAGTATTTGTTGACTCGACGTTGCTGAAAGTATTAAGCCAAACAAATCCATCCACCTAACCTTGTCTTGGCATGAACGGTCTAACATCATATTCTCGAACTTCGAAACGCTTCACGCCGAGTTGGACACCAGCTTAATTACTGAATAGGGGCTTATTACAAACAAATCGCTGTCAAAGTTAAAGGATATATAAAACAAAAAAACGCCCTGATGGCCGATTTCCGAGAAAAACCTTTGTCTTTTGACAGATTAAAAAAAAAGTTCAATAAAGCACATGACGTCAAAATTAATCAGTCTGTTGCATTTAATTCCTTTCTCCCTATACGTACCCAGAAAAAAGTCTTTCAAACAACGAACAAATTTTGAGCCCAATAAAAAAAAAAGTTTTGCCCGGTATACATGTCGAGGGCCTTAATGTGATCATAAAGAGGACAAGTCGTTTGGAAGAATTGACCTTAAGGTAGAAGTAAAGAATCAGTGTTTTGCCGAATACTTATTTTAATAGCTAATATTTCTTTAGTTAGTTTTTTTTTTCGGCAAAAACCCCATTTGATTAAGCGGGGGATTGATGGCGGTTCTTTCACATTCTTTGGGTTTATCAAAGAATGTACTTATTAATATTTATTTCTTTTATTTTAGTTTATTTTTTTTTGGCATTCAAAGACTAGAATAATCGTCAGAAAGTTTGACCGCATGAGAAACTGATATGGTAACATTTTTCCCTTGTGTGTGTGGTTATATAATGTTACCCTGGCCCGCTCATTTCTTTGAGATGGCGCGGCTTCGACAAGTGTAGAAGATCTCTAAAAGTGTTGTGCAGGAGTTTTTTAAATTGTTGAAATTACCTGTCAATTTGCATTTCAATCAAATTATCAATTTGTATTGATTTTGTCCAAGACGAAGGGTTTTGTTCCAACTTTCCGAGAATAAAGGGAAGTACAAACACGTCACGCTTGTGAGAAAGCACTTATTTTAATTAGTGCCACCGTACTGATCCTGAACTTGCTAACAAAAAGATTGCGTTCACTAAATGGTATAAATCATCCACAGTTTGTATTGTAGACACTGAAATGTTTGAAAATCTTATTTGATTGTTTAAAAACAAGAAATGCCACTCTCTATTTGTTGAATCCGGATGTGATCTATCGTCTCCACTTTTCGGTCAAGAAGTTTGGTAACGAGTGCACACCCCATATTCACTTAGAGGTCATAAGCACGATTAAATATTTCTTGTTACCCTTTAACTGCCATGTTATATTTGGAAGCGTTTTCATTCGCTTTGGTTTGGTTTTCCACACTTTGTCTTACCGGTAAGTCTTTTTTGACGAAATTTGGGTGACTGAATTATCGTGTAATTACTAGTTGGAGTTATTTAAGACAAAGATTAACCAAACAACGTTTGCTTATTACGTTAACGTGCGTAATATAAAACGATTCGGCAGTTTCTTTCGAAGTATTTGTTGCTTTTTAATCACTGACAGGCACTTTTTACAGTGAAGTTTTTTCGTTCTGGTAAAGGAACTGTTTTGCAGATAATGCTGTCCAATTTGCAGTTGAATCGAGAGAAGCTTATAAATATATTTTAGACCGTGATTAAGTTTTTTGGAAGCCGGCTATATGCATTTCTCCGCCATTTATTTGCATATATTATGGGCTGCCCAGGAGGTTCTAGATTTTGATTGTGGGAGGACAGGTTAGACTGTATGAAAATAAAGCCCTCGGCTTGGTTGTTCGAAAGGCGGATGACTCTATCCACTGGATAAATCTCTATCCAGTAGACTGACCAAATTTGGTTTCCTTACTATTATCCACTGGATAGTGATTTATCCGGTGGATATCGATAGCACCATCTAACGTATGCACAACAGGGACCTGATAATCACTTCAAATCATTTTGCACAGGTGATGCTTGTTATATCTCTCAAGTCACCGTCCATGTTGGCGAAGATGCAAAGCTGCTTTTCTGCCGTTCTGCGAATGATACGAGTAAACATTTTCGAGGTTATCGGGTATGGAAAAATGAAGACACGAATATCTTCATTACTTTGTCAAGTGCAATCGGCACTGGAAATTGCACAGAAAACGCCACGTTGAGGGAGTTTTGCACCTCGAGAACAGTATTCTCGGCACACAACCAAACGCATTTATTGCTTAAAATAAAGCATACCATCCAAAGCGATGAGGGGCTGTATGGGGTTGGCACTGTATTTGAGAACCTAAGCGCCAATCACTTAGAGAAGACCAACTTGTCCGTTATAGAACTTAAATTTGATGGTAAGTGAGGCAGTCATTTGATACTACTTTTTACTTAGATCGGCTATTCAAAAACAGGTACAATTGCTACTCTTCATTATCTAAGTGCTATCGTTATAGTCCTCGAATTATACACATACATAATCATGTCAATCTGGGAATTTTCCTTACATGTAGTTTGTACGTTTAGTGATCATATCATTTTGTAACCATTCATTGCATGATCGAATATGATATTATAAATGAAAACTTGGCCTCTCGGCAGACGAGAGAATATGGACCATAATATCACTGCATTATATACACGTATCCTATATCCTCAATATCATTATTATTTTTTTGTTGTCAGGAATGTCAACTGTTCCTACATCTTTAATTTCAACCATAAAGTCAGATCAACCAACTGGTAAGAACTTTTCAACTGTAGTTGTAGTGGTGTACATGCACCCTCAAAGGATATATAGCGTCTCTCAAATCAACTAGCTTTTATCACAGTTGTCACAATAATTATTTCAATCGGTAGTTTTCTTTTCGTCACTGTAGCCATTGTCAGATGCTTATAACAGTTTTTTTTATTGGTGCTAAGGGATTTTACTTGATTATGGTTAGCATAGGGCCCTGGAAAGCCTTGAAATACTGGGGTGGGGGGCACAAAATTTGCTTGTTGTATCTTTTAAGTACAGGGCTTTTGGTCTTGAGACCACATGTAAGGCCTTTCTTTGTTGAGGAGGGAAAGAGAAGTGGATCTAGATTGCATACATCCTCGAAAAATGGAAGGAAATGAAACACCAGAACTATGTGCATTTCTCAGATTTCTGCGCCATTTTCTGGTTTTTGATGCAGCAAAAACTCTTTCTAAAATGTCACTAACTTATGAAACCCTATCCTATAATTCTTCACGTCATATATACTCTGCCTCATGCGATATTTGTTGACTATCGATGGTTTATTTACAGGTTCATACTCAATTACGTCTTCAACACCTACCTCTGCAAGTGCCTTTATACCGATCTTTCCGATGGCAAATATACTTTTTGGATATTTTCTACTATTTGAAATTATGTAAGTTTCACCAGTAATGAAGAACTAGCTCTAAGTACGGAAATAGATGAAAGTGAAGTGGATTTTGTTTTCGAAGAATTTTTGACAAGTAAACCTTCTTCCGGTTGCCTTTTGTCGACCTGTCATTATTATGTCAACTAGTTGTACTGTATTTGTTTGGCATTTCATTTTCATAAACAACAAGGTCTGTTTCAGACTCAAAAACAAACTGGAATTGATCTAACAGGCTATGCCAGCAAAGTATAAGCAGTTTTAAAACATAAAGATGATATTCGTGATCATTTGAGCGTTTAGTCCATGTTTTGACCATGAAGCAATCTCGCTCTCCAAACATTCCACTGACCAAACCCCCGATCGAACACCCTGATTTTCTTTCTTGGTCACACATTGCTATAGCATTTTCAGGTTATGTAGGACTATGTAGTCCTTTCTGACTTTCAAGCATTGGTATTGAATGATTTTTTTTTTCTTTTCTCAGGAATATTTTGGAAAACTTTTAATGATTTCCGGGTTTTTCAAACTGCGATCGTGTGGGAGAGTAAATTAAGAAGAGGTCTATCTAGTAGTTTTAAGTCTGAGAAAAAAGCTTAAACGTATTATAGTTGCCCCATATTAAAAGTAATCTAAGGCAGTCTTGGAGTCTGGATTTGACGCTGTGGATTTCGGATTCCCGGTGCTGGATTCCGGATTGTAATCGTTAGCAGGATAACGGATTCCTTTCCCTATAGCTGATTTTTGGCTTGAAGCGCAGGATTCCAGATTCCACAAGCAAATTTCCCGGATTCCGGAATCCAGATGACCTTACTTGGGGCGAAAATGGATTCAAGTAATTGGCGACAATTTTGATAAATCAGGGCATGATTGATAAATATTGCGCATAAAGGCCTCCTCGTGCTTCAATATTGTATGTAAAAGACTACGTTTCAATCATTTGATTAAATGTTTTCCCCCAAATCGCAAATACCTGACGAACTGAATGGCAGGAGTTATGCAAACAGTTGTTTTCTTTTTCTATCCTCATAAAGCAGGAATTACTACACTTCTAGATATTAAATTTCTAGAATCTATGTAGTTTTGATAAAGAGAAATGAAAACTTTTGTTAAGTATATCCACGCGTTTCGTTAGCGTTTGGAAACTTTGTATGGGGAGTAAGTCTCATATGTTTTTTCATCGTTTTGATATCACAATGCTGTGTAAAGGTTTCATTGGTGCCGTAAGTTGGTGTGGTTGGAAAATCGAGAGCGAAAAAAAATTGTTTAACAGTACTGCACACTGTATCAGTCATAAAGAAATCTTATTTTTGATTACTGGTGATTAAATGCTTTTGTTTAAAATTGTTTCCGTTTGCTTGCTTGTGTTTACTTTTGGGTGGTCACTTTGGGTGAAAATTGCAGATTGACTTCGTGATCGATCATCACCATCATTACATTCTCGTTTCTAGAGCCTCCTGCTCCCTCAAGCCTGGTTTTCACTAGCGCATAAGCATAAGCATTAGAACATACGCAAGCGCAGAATGGCATATTTAACTCAATTCTCGATTGCAGCTCCCCTCAATCCGATAATAAACAAGATGGCAGACGAAGCGTCCGTCATATTGCTTTTGATATGTTCGCATCAGGTCCGGGTCAAAGTGACCTATGATAGGTCCACGGCCTTGCGCTGATACTTGTGCTTATCTCGACCCAGTTTTCACTAGTCAAAGTTACGACATAACCATGAGCATAAGCACAAGAACGAACTTGTCCGTTTTTCTTGTGCTTATACCTATGTCTGCCCAGTTTTCACTAGCTTACACATGTGCTTGTGCTTATGCTTAAGCGTTAGTGAAAACCAGGCTTTAGCCGGCGAGGCCTGAGCACGAGAACCAGGAGGCTCTGGGAGACACGGGATTTGAAGTCCTTGAGTTTAGGACTTCCGGTCATTTCCTATTTTCTACAACGTTTGTTATAGCGTTCACTTGCTCTTGCCGAAGTGTCAATGCCTGTATATTTAGATGATTCAAAGCTTTTAAAAAAGAATCCTCCAACTTACTTTTGCATTCGAAATGACCGGAGGTCCTAAAATCTAGGACTTCAAATCCTGTGTCCCCAGAGCCTCGATCCTAGTCCTCATGCTCAGGCCTCGCCGGCAAAGGGAACAACAGGCTCTGGGGACGAGAATGCAGTCATTATTAAGACCATTATAATGAACAACGCTAATTCTTAAAGGTTAATTACGGGGGCCATTAAATGTAATAAGAAAGAACGCTAGTCTCAAGTGTTTTTCTTTTTAAATATTTTTATTTATTTTCAGTATACTTTTGTGTACGAGACAATAATTATAGTCGATTACTTACGTAAACTTGATATAGTGACAAAAGGCGTGGTTATTGCCGCGTTACGTTTTTGCCACCTAACTATGATAAGCACTGCGCGTACCGCCAGGTCAGCTTCATCTGCGTTCAGGCTTTCATAGATCCTTTTGAAGAGAATTATTCCAACGCGAAATTGGTGTTCATTGGCATAAACCTTATATAATCAGTAGCTTAAGGATGGAAATGGTTCTCCTTTATATCGAAATGCCCTTTTCTGCGCATACAATAAAAAATCACCGCCAATGTTGAGCGCGCCAGTATCAAACGGTTGTTCCTGTATCTGGCTGCAAAGAGTAAGAAAAATCTTTTCTTAAACGTCTGCGCCTGTAATAAAAAATCAACGCCAATGTTATCGATGCCAGTAATAATGCTGAGCCCGCCAATAACAGAATTGAGATCCATGCATGACTGTTATCTTGTGAAAGTGTTGCACCAAAAGCTGAAACTGAAACCAGAAAAAGAAGTAAGTGTCTGCAGTAAACCTTACTGAACTAATTATACCAATTCTTTAATGGGCCCTGTTTTACTGTGAGTTTTTACCAACTCATTTATCGGCACGATAAAAACAACATCAAACAACCAAAAAACGCTAGAATTTTAAAGCATGACTTGTCTTACTTAATATAAGCTAACGAATATTGGCAGTTCACTGACGATTCAGTTAGTCTAGATATTAACTTCATAACAGGACTTAGCTGAAACATACCGGTAGAAATAACAGACAAATAAAATAAACATGCAGAAAAATAAAATGATCCGTGTAAAACTCAAGTATACCATCCTGGTTACTAGATACTCCCCACCTGTTGCTTGCGTTGGCTTGTCTCCATCCTCAACTCTAACAAAAATCTTCATACTATCCTCCCCAGCCGGGTTGTAAGCTTTGCATAAGTATAGTCCACTGTCTTTTTTGTTCACTTGGTTTACCACAAGGGTATGATTTTTAAAACCTCTTCCAGATCGTATCCACGTGACCTGCGGAGTAGGAAGTTCAGTCGCCCTGCAGTTCAATTTCAGTCTGTCGCCAGCCCTCAGGGAAATGTTTCTTTCCAAGGAACTGACAATTTTTGGTGGATCTACCGGTAAGAAATGTGCGATAAACATAATCAAAGAAAACTTAACTCCACTACAACTTAAAATACATCAGGCTGGCACGCTTACCTACGTTACACAAAGCTTTATTAATTAAGTATCTATACCACAGACGTTACATTTTTGTTTGATTTTTGAATAAGCCTTTTGCCGGCTAAAGAGCACTTTTTTAAGAGTCTAAAGATCAGTGAAGCTTTGCAGAATATGGCAAGGCGCGCATCAATGTTTCTTTTCGAAAACTTTACTCTGTACAAGTAAAAAAATTCCTGCACTTAAAAGTGATACTTAAAAACAGCTTCCTCCCTGTCCTCCTACAAAAGAAAAGAGGAAATTTCCAACCGCGCGCTGAAATAATACCTTTTTCAGTTTTTAAACTATATTTAGTATTACAATTACCCTCCAAGCGAAGTGCAACAACATCTTTTAACGGATTCCGTGCCAAGCCAAGCTCAATGTGAAGACCATAATCATTCTCATCTCCTGTGCTTAGATTATGAACCGTGAATGCGAGTTGCAGAACAGACATGTTGAATGTGCAGCTTACTTTGTTCCCGTAGTTTTGTCGAGTCATTACTTTCCCATATTTGCCGATAACCATGAGTTTGGTCTTCAGATACCCTGGTGTTTTCCAAAACCCGAAAGCCACATCTTCTACGCTCTCGATCCAAGTCCTTCCGGGGAGGAGTTTGAAAGTCCAGTCAAATGTTATGTTTCCATGCTTTTTCCCAATCACGAGATGGCTCGGTCCTGAAACAATCCTAGGACGCTGTTGCTGGTGTGACGCTGGCCAGTTAAAAATAAGTAAACGGCAGCTCAATAATCAGCTTAGTTCTAAGTTACATGTGATTGAAAAGATCAACTCACCCCACCCACTGCCACCTGGAAGGCATTTTGCCTGCAACTTAGGCGAGTTTGGCGTAGCTCGCTCGGATCGAGGAACTGGAGGTGAATCAGTGAATAGTGCAGGAAAATTCACTGGTTGAGTAGCCAATCACAGATCGCAAAAAACACTATCCACTGTTTTAGTATATAGTAGCACTATCAAACAATCTCATCCAGATTTCCGCATTCTAAGATTCCTTATTTTTTCCCCGAGGCCAGTTTGCTGTGCAAGAGTCAATGCAAATATGTCACAAATAATAGTTTCCTAGAAAAACGGGGAGTACGTACTTGAGGAGTGTAAACAAATGCCGTTATTATTATAACCGAGAGAAGGAAACGAAAGATCCATAATAATCCCTCGGTATTGAAATCGTTAAATCGTCAATTCTGAGAAAAAGAAAAAGATGTTTACCAAAAAATCATGATTAAACGTTAATTATTATAAATTATAAAACGAAAATTGAAAATGCGAAAACCGATTTCACTCAACACGAATCGCAAAACGATGAAAGCGAGCCTGGGTTTCGCTTGTAATTTAACGTTGTATTCACGAGACAGGTAACTTTCCTTGAATAGCGTAAGCCGCGATGCACTTACATTGGACGCTTGGGCTGCGTGATATCGTCTTTGCTTCAAGTACCGAAAAGTTGACAAAATATGTCAGAAAAGAGATTAGAAACTCCCCGACATGTGATTTATAAATAATCGAGCTGAATCTACGTCTAAGAATCGCAGAAAGTTGTTCAGATCTAGCTTAACAGCTTGTAAATAAACTACAATTTCATACCTACGGAAAGAATTCATGAGTCAGCTGTAACGAATTTTCTGAGAATCTTAAATCTCAGAATACCATCTAACTACGGTATTAAGGAAGTACACTTGTTGCCGTTCTGCAGTTTTACATTAATTTTTAAGAAATACAAGCATAAATTGGTACTTCGTCCTCCCGCTCGTTCACCACTTTTGATTATCCTCGATACTGAAAATAAGTGAGTTTAGCCTAAAGGCTTCTCCCCCATAAACAATCAGTATAAGGCAGGAGATTAAAAACACCGATTTATATCAAAATGTTATTCAACTTACCTGAAATGCAAAGGTTCATAATAACATAAAGTAAAAGCATCGTGGATGTGTTCGTTGAAGATTTTTTTAGCGCAAGCGGTCTTAAGCTTCTTATAGCAATCTAATTTGCCTTCGCGAATTAATAAACAAAGACATACAACCATTGAGAGAATGTAAACCTTTGACTTTTCCAATAAAGTCGACTTGATGTGCACAAGTACTTCGTAAGCTCTTATGGCATCGTCAGTTTTCTGACCTTTCCGAGAAAACGCTTGGTTATGAGAAACCTCCTTTTCAAAACAGCAAGGATACCTCCCATGCCAATAATATATACATTTAGCCAGGGCTAAAAGAAAATCTCTGGTTAGCGTGTAAAAAAAAAAAAATTAAATCGTGCAATGCTTAACAAGGACGACAATGAAAATGGCTTCAGGACTAATAGATCTAATTAGCAAAAACACACAAATTGCACGTGCAACACACTTTTTCTTCTAATTAGCAAAAAACAAATTTGCACGTACAGCACGCTTTTTGTCTTTCCCTTGCCGTTGTTTTGCATGACTAGTACGCTGTTTTCTTGCCATCGCAGTCAGTTACTCGACAAGAAACTTTAAAATCAAAAGAAAAAAACATTGATAACAAAAGAGTTACCTCGTGTTCTATGGTTTTATTGTTACGTTCAGGGCACTTCAAGTAGATTGACTAACTATTGTAGATCGGATGTTACTAAAACGGGGAACGGGTGATGACCTGCACGTGAAAAGTTAAACAACAAATAAAACAAATAACTCCCATACCTATCAGTAACTTTTATTATTAGCCATTGTCTATTTTGTTCCCCTTTTTTTTTTACCGTTTTCCGTGCTCGTTAGTCGTTCTGGCCCATCATTGTAGAGGTCCCGAAAATTTTTAAGGCACATTTTGATGAAATTCATCAAATTCTCTGATTATTCAGTTTGCGTATTAATTAATTTTTTTCCAAACGGAAATTGATTTTTCATTTCTTCTAACACACCTTTGATTCCAGTGCATGAGTGGTAAACAATCCCTGTTTCACTTTCCTGCGGAAGGCGCGAATCATGATAAAAGGCCCTCAGCGAATTGTTAATTCCTTTTAGAATATCCTCGGAACTTCGCAATACCCATACAATATTTCATAGGAAGTATATGTTTGGTAGTTTTACTTATAGATGAAAAAAATACATCCCGAGCATCAAGTTTACACTTCTGGCAGTAGCTATTCGCTCGAAGACAGCAGATTTAAAGATACCGACTGAATTATAAAAATACAAAAACATAGCTTTTAATTAACTTACCTGAAATGCACAAGTTCAAAATGACATAAAGTAAGGAAAGCATCGTAGATGTGCTTGTTGAAAATGATATAGCAACAGCTGTCTTTTGATAACTTAAACGAGTTAGTCATATAAAAGCAGTGGCGACAATTGTATCTTTGAATAAGTCCTTATGTGCACCAGTGAATTCAAATTCAACTGTGACATCGTCTCATTTGTCAAGAAAACAAAAGAAAGCTTCTGTAAAACTTTCCGCGAATATAACCTTTCACTTGCCTAAGCGGTTTTTCCGAGAAAAAAACTCCGTATTCTAAACAATCACTGTAGATGATGCGCAAGAACTAGCTAGCATTGGAACGAAGCCAAATCTAAATGTGGGTTATATTACTCCTGCGACGCAGAGAAGAAAGCCAATAATAGCTGGCGAACAAAGCTATCTGCACAACTTTAGACGTCATTATACTACCGCTAACGGTATTCTTCAGAGTTTTTCTTTTTATGGAGATAGGGGTTTTGTTATTTAAACCTTGCTGGGATTACCAAATTGAACTATGATAGGAAAAACGAATGCATCCGGGTAGTTATAAGGGACACCATAAGGATATTGCCTAT
>BOPM01001500.1:11235-23567 GCA_022179025.1 Porites australiensis
TGAATAGTTTTATAAATATGAAAGGGTGTTCTTCAAATAATATCAACAGAAAGTTGATTCAATAACCAAAAAACGTTGATTCACATCGATAGCTCCAATTTCGCTATGTAATTCTGGCTTGATAAGCAATGAAGAAATGCATACATACATGTAAAATCGTGAACTGGCCTTTACAACCCTCTTCAATTTATTCCTGTCCTTGACAGATGAGCCAATCTGCTTTTTTTTCCAGTAAAACCTTCTGTGTAGTTATATTCTGATAGGAAACCGCGTGCGTGTCAAAAGCTCGGGAATGGCCCGGGGGTTGGCCAATGCCCGGCCCTGGGCAGTGCAAAATTTGCAAATGCCCCACCCCCGGGACTGACAAGGCGGGTAAACGCCCCGCAGTAGCCCGGGGGGGGGGGGGGGCTGGGCGCAGTTGGAATTGACTGATGCATAATTTCAAACAGAAAATCTTATGAGTTTGCACCTCAAGACAATAAACCACAACTGTGTTTCTTCAAACAAATTAAATTTCTGGAATGAAAGCCACAGCACCTCTATTGATTTCAGACTTCCGTGATGCAAATCACTTTAAAGGTTATTCGCGATTGCACCTCAAGAACCATTTATTTGTTCCTTAATAAGGATACACTCTCTTTTAATAAGAATATATTTTATAACCGACCTAACCAGTCATAGATTTGAAATAAATCAGGTAATTCTCAGCAATCTCTAAAAAGGCATATGTGGAGAATCTTTAAAAGCCGTTCTATCCCACCTCTCTGCGTACGGTCCCTGTCGTGTGACTTTGAAGAAATTAGCAGCTGTCGGGGCCTGGTTAAACTGGTTAAACTTCTTTATTCTGCCTTCGGAATCGGTGACGGGTCTCGAACCCAGCAGAGTTTGAGAAACAAACAAAATAGTGATGGCACCAGGCAGTAGCAAGATGGACTGAAGAGAAAAAAATCCAATATACGTTGGTATTTTTTCGTAGAGCAAACAGTACCTTTGCGTGCTGCTTGTGCTGGGTCTGTATTGCTCACCAGCATTCGATCACAGTTTTCTGGTATTAAAAGGCAGCTTGTAAAAGCTTTAGAGCCTATCCTTTTATTACGGACAACATCACAGCTCGACCGACGGTTGTAGGTACATGGCTCGGTGCTGGGACGTATGTCGAGTTTGCCTGTTACAGGGTGGAAATAAAGTTCCTCCTCCATTTTTCAAACTCCTTAGTTTCTTGCCTGCGTGCAGACGTCTCCTATTTCCTTTGTTGCACGCGGGAAAAGTCCCAAGGAAATAGGAGATGTCTGCACAACTTACTTTCCAGATGGGGGATTGTAATGATTAGAAAGAGAAATGAAAAACAACCACTCTTCCCCCGTCACAGAATACCTAACAAATCACTTTGTTAAGCATCCGTACCGTCACTTCCAAGAAAAGCGGAATGTGACAAATGAGAAAATGTCAATTGAGCTTTCGCCCCACCTGACAGCCATCAAATGACATCACGCATGTTAATACAAAGTACATTTCAAGGGAATTTTATAAGTTTCGCTTTCGATAGTCTGAATTCCATCGAACGGGTCTTCCGGAATTCAGAATAAAGATGAAAAACATCCAAATGCTCTTTCTCCTAAACCGTGTAATGTGAATCAGTCTGTAAAGCATCCGTTTTTATATGAGTTGACAAACGTGAACCTGAAGATATCAAAACTATGACTCAGGAGTCAGATAAGTAATTCGTTTAATCAATTTGGACTTTTATCCCACCTGACAACCGCCAAATAACATCCGGGATGTTAATACAAACTGCACTTCAAGGAAATTCGTAAGTTTCGCTTTCATTCTGTTACTCACAGTAAGAAGTTTGTTTGTTCAAAAATGGCTGAAAACCAAAGAACGAGCAACCATGAAGACAGAGCAGTATTTGTTGACATGTGGAAAGCAGGAAGTGGAGGCTTCTTTGGAGGGATTATTGAAACCCTGCCAAATAATCGCGAATTCACAAGCAGCCCAGTTCCAAGCGAGTCGGGATCTCAACATCGTCCTTCGTTCTCTGTTGAAACAATTCACATCTCCTCAAAGTCAGATGCGTATCAAGGAACTGATTATGGCTACGCTGGTGCGATCATTTACTCGTGTGACTGAAAATCAGAGTGGCAAACCGCTAATGGCACTCGCTGTAAGAGCGGATACGTTGTAATTATAGATACTGGGACTGAGAAAGTGAAGAAATATCAAGAAAAGAGCCCAGGGCTTGTACATGGTGCTGTTTATCGAAGTGCCTTTGGAGAAGAGTGTACCGCAAGGCATGTCAACGCGGAAGGATTCTCGGTTTTGAAAGGAGAGTTCAAGATCAATTCTAGCGTGTTCAATCCAGCAAAAGATGGTTACCATGATGACAAACGATGCATGCACCCAGTTTCAGCTCGTTGTATTAGGAAGGTAATTGAATTTTGGAAGAATGCAGGAAAGGACTACCACAGTTCTAGGAATTTTGCAGTCAAGGATTTGCTCAGGGATAATCGGCAAGACAGGCCACCCTTTATAAACAGCACATTCTGCTACTCCGCGCCACCTCAATTTCAGATTTTTGTCGAAACTCTAACGGGAAAGACCATCACACTTGAGGTAGACCCGAGCGACTCCATTAAAAAGGTCAAGACAAGGATCCAAGACAAACAAGGCATTCCCCCCGATCAGCAGCGTCTTATTTTCGCCAGCAAACATCTTGAAGATGGCCTTAACGTGAGCGACTATAACATCCAGAAAGGATCCACCCTTTATTTGGTGATGCGTTTGCTTGGCGGTTTTCAGTCGTAGTTACTGTAATACGAGGAACCAGCTAAACGACAACAAAAACACAGTGTCACTCCAAGACCGGCCACACTGGCCACGTAACGAGTAGCTGCTACTTAATTCTCTTCGTCCGTGCCTTGATTCATTGAGGAGGATAGAGAACATGTACAGACTACCATTCAATGGCCAACTCCTTTAATCATCATCAGTTCACTAACAAACAATCTACAACCTCGCTATCACAAATGTTTGACAGGCACGATCAAGGCGATTTTGATAGAAGATTGCTTGACTTTGTCAAAGCTCCAGTAGACGACGCTATACTATATAGCATCCCTCTTATGACTACCCGACAAATCAAGGAAAATATTATTAAAACGCTTACCGTCCAACTAAAAAAGCCACTGGTTTAGACGGGATCGGAATTAAAATTTTAAAACTGGCATTACCAGGGATTATTCAAAGCTTGACTCACATCTATAGCACCATTATTATGATCCATGCCACCTTTCTTGATGCAGCAAAAACCTGTGTGTAAGAACCTAGTGGTTTAAGGACCTTCTGAAAGAACTTTGCCTCTTTAATACCCAACCAAGTTCTTGTATTTTGGTTACAGCTGAATAAGGGTCTGAATGGGGGGTCCACTTGTCGGTTGTCGGTCAAAATTCAGTTCCTTTGCCGGCAGTCGATTGAAATTTTCGATCTTTGTCGGTTGAAGGTAAATCTCAGTTAATAAGTAAAAATACATGTTACTGTAGTTGTATGTATTTTACTCAGTTTCAAGACTATTATCCCTATAAAACGTTAAAAACTGATGCATCATTTGATTGATCGTTTATTTCACCTTTGTTTTCCAATATAGTACAGATAGTATCATGAAATCGTTTATCGCAAATGTGAACTTGGTTTCCCTGTTGACTACAGGACACTATAAAAAGAAAGGAAGGGAGGTTAATTGGACACGGAGGGAGACGCCCACTCTAACTTTTTGGATACTTAAATTACTGTACCAAACCGTAATTACACCAAAACAGGTTTAAATGAAGTACAAATTATTATTGTCCTCATGGACCTTGCGGGAAGAAGTTTTACAATGCATGGTTGTGAATAAATACTGTTTATTTAAAAGAGGACCAAAGTCAAGTTTCTTTATTTTTCTGGCGGTGAAAAACTATATCTGCTTTATAGAAATATAATAACGTAATTGCCAGACTTCAAAACATTAAGGTTTTTACGCGTGGATTTTCACAGTAGCCGCAAAAGAGCAAGATTGACCCCTATCCACAAAAAAGAAAAAAGATTCGCTTCATGATAAAAATAACTATAGACCAAGTCCTGCCGGTCGTTATTAAACCTCTTGAAAGACATGTTGCATCACTGACTTATCTTAAATACCTATGTCCTCATGGTCTGCTATAAAGAAAACAAACTGCTTATCGACCTCGCTATTTCTGAGAGACAGTCCTGCTTCGAAAGCTTTACTAACAACAGGCTTAAAGCTACGGATGATAGTAAGCTTATTGGAACCGTATTTTTAGACCTCGGCAAAGTTTTTGAAATTCTGCATTAAAAATATCCAGATACCATGCTAGTAAGTCGGCTTAAACTAGTTTAAGTCCTACTTATGTGACTGAAACTAACGATGCACTATTTCCGTATCATAGAGTACCGAAGTGATGACGTCATAAAAATGAAATTTGTGAAATTATGGGATTTGTTAAGATATTCTGAAAGAACAACGTCCAAGACGCCTACTCGCCAAAAATTAGCAATTCGGGCCAAATTGTCTCTGAGATATTAGCCCAGTTATGCTGTGACGATTCCATACAAATCCTTCTAAATTTGGCTTGGTTCATAAGATTAGGAACCAGGTAAGATTTAGAAGGATTTGTATGGAGTCATCGGAGCATATCTGGGCTAATATCTCAGAGACAATTTGCCCCAAATTGCTAATTTTTGGCGAGTAGGCGTCTTGGACGTTGTTCTTTCAGAATAGCTTAACAAATCCCATAATTTCACAAATTTCATTTTCTATGACGTCACACTTCGGTACTCTATTCATCTGAACCCGTAACGTTGTTAAAAGGTGTTCTACAACGATCTATCCTGTAACCTGTACTATTTTCTGTTTATATCAATGATTTACCCCTTTTTCTACCAACCGCTAATGTTGACATTTACGCCGATGATAGGATTGTAAGGAATGTTGATCGCAACGCCGTTGCTAGTTGGTTTGTAAGGTTTGTGTTAAATCAGTGGGCTCCCAATGTAAAGAAGACTAAGCACCTGCTTATTGCCACTCGAGTAGACTCGACAGAAATTGCATGCAATTCCCTGAAAATTCTGCTCAAGATCTGTATCTTAATGATGAGAAGAAAAAAGAGGACAAAGAAGAAATTAGCTTTTAGGACTTGTAATTGAAAACCACCTCAGTTAGAATAACCACATTGATTACTTAATTCGGAGGCTGAACTCCAGAGTACTCCCCCTGAAAAGAACAAAGAGCTACCTAACTTTTCACTCCAGGAGATTGCTCTTTAGCGCATTGATCAAGCCTTTCTTTGAATATTGCTGTTCTTTCTGTGGCAACACCAACCGTCACTCAACTTACAAGAATACTTAGGGTACAGAAACTCCGCGGTACATTAATCAGTGGTTAATTTTAGATGTAGCTAGATCTAGACAGATCTGTTGAAATATTTGAAAGATTACAATAGCTGCCGATTAACGCTCTTATACATCTGCGGAAGCTATGCACGTATGTTTTTCAAAATTGTGAACGTAAACAGCGTATGTCCAGAAGTTTTTAAGGTTATCTAAACTATGTCCAAAACAGTCATAACTATAATACACTATCCTCGGTTAAGAATGAATTGGAAGTACCCAAATAACGCTCAAATAGAGGAAATGGTCTTCAAACGTTTCGTCTAAACGAAACTCAACTTTGGAACAGTTTATGTGACAAAGTTATGAGTATTTCAAATGAGGAAAAGTTTAGAAATATCTTAACGAACACCATGTTAGACAATATGAAAAAACTATATCATTTTAAAATAGCTGCACCTAACATTTTCACAATTTTATAAAATATATGTATATAATTCCTTTTACTTTACTTTCTGCATTTAATTATTTCTTTTTATACATCTTAGTCTACTCTAATTGACACAATCTTATTTTTTAAGTATTCCAGCGTTTTTTCGGTTTTCTTTTTTTTGTAGTTCTTTTTTCAATAATTTCACTTTTATTATACAGGGGGTTCGATCAGAGACCAGACCGGAAGATTCTAGAGGGGTACATGCCCCGGAAAATTTTGGAATTAACGGTCCTCGGAGGTGTGTTTTCCACCATCCTGTGGCGCAAATTAAAGAATTCAAAATAAGTGACATTGATGCGAATTTTTTCGCCGAAATCTGAAAAGGTGTGACAAAAGGCAGTCAATCGAGGCACATTTGAGACATCATCAAAACTCTGTTTGTAGGAGTTGAGCTGATCGTATTGAAATACTTTCCTTTCCTTTGCAAAGTTATGCCAGTTTATCAGACAGGATCCATGAGGAGCATTCTATCCTAGAACTGTTCCTCAAAATGCTGTAACACAACATTATAATCAACAGGATTGTTATAATGAATGTTCATATAGGGCTAGACAGATTTTTGGTCGTCAACGTCATCCGTAGATAGCCGCCTTTGACAAGCTTTAAAGTGCTAAATTGATGACATCCTGATTTTAAGTTTACATTTTGGTGAGAACCCTGCCTTGTCAAAACATTTCTTTTGGGGGGCGAAGGCAAAGAAAAAAAAACGTGCCAGTCTTGATAGCCTTCCAAGCTCCCTTAGGCCAAGGTTAAAGCACCGGGTTATGCGAGCAACTACTCTTGCGACGGGTCCGAGGCTTTCCCATGGGGACTCCTCCCGGAAGGGGCGAACTGTAGTGAGCCTCGCCTACTACAGCCTAAGTTCGCTTGAGGGACCGACTCACCCGCGCTATCAGGTTCGGGCAGATGGGGCTCTTCATCCTTGGGCGGAATCCCATCTAGAAGAAGGAAAACTCCGAACCTAAACCAGGCCTGAGGATGGACGGGCTCCGCCAGGCTTTTGAATTGTCCATGACACGGCATTTGAAATGACAGCTATTTTTGAGCCCATAACGGCTCGATCGTCACCCGGGTTTACGAGGACCGCGCCTTCGGCTGCACACAAGGGTGGAGGTGGGAAATATGCAAACGGTGTAACAACTAGCAAGATACTTGCGACAAATAACATCTTTATCGGGATCTGGGAACTTAACGTTGTGAATGGCAGGCCAAATGGAAAAATTGATGCGAGGTATATGATGGAAAACTTCAGCGAAACATCGGTTCCACTCAGGATAGTCAATAATTATACTTAAGTGACAAGAAGGACAAAAAACAAGGGGTTGGATTTCTTGTTCTCATGGATATTGTCCAGTCTCAAGCACACTTATCACCATACACCCGAGGGCAACCCCACTTAACATAGCTCCCCTACATCAGACTATGATATGATGCCATTGAGGACCCCTACGACTATTTGCAGGAAATCTTGGACCAGTCCCCCAAAAAGTGCTTCCTCGCCTGTTGTTTTAGGCGACTGGAATTACAAAGTAGGGAGAATGATTTCAAGAACTAGAAAGGCAAATGTGGGCGACACTGCAACACAGATAAAAACGAGAGAGGTCTAAGGCTTCTGGAATTTGGTTACGATAATGATCTCATGCTGGTGGATCGATTGGCAAACACAAAACTTCAAGAAGATGGACATGGCACAGCCCAAATGGAGGATACCATAACCAGATTGATTACATCATGCTTAAGAAGTGCTTCTGGACCAGTGTGAACACTGCTAAGTGAAGAAGCTTCTCATGGGCTGACATCGGAAGCGACCATGATTTAGTGATGATGAACTTCCGGCTCCGTGCAGCACCCCACAAGAATTAAGTTCGATCTCCAACCCCTAGAATATCGCACTGGAAGATCACAGAACAGTCAGCATCGGGGGCAGAACAATCACCAACTTACGTTTTGCCAATGACATTGATGGTTTGGCAGGACAAGAGGAGGAACTACATTGTAGTCTCTCTAGTGGATCGCCTGGACAAGACCTCTTCTGCCTTTGGTATAAAAGGTAGCGCAGAGACCCGTTTCAGAGAAGACCAAACTGATGACCACTTACACAGATGGCATCAGCATTGACATCAGGGTCAATGGCGAAAAATCGAACAACGTTCACACGTTAAGTGCCTGGCCGCAGTCATCACTGATCAAGGTTTCAAGCCTGAAGTGCTGTCTAGAATTGCACAGACAACAGCGGCACTATTGAAACTGAAAACCATTTGGGTTATATGCTCCTGTCTGGAACGACAAGAATTTTAGGTTAAAGATCAGACTCATGCGCTCCCTGGTTGTCTCGGTAATCTTGTACACCTGCGAAACCCAGACATTGACAGCGCACTGTGATGAGATGTTTTAGGAAACTGCTTAGTATCCCATACAAAGACCACATCATCAATGATGCCGCCATGTATCAGGCAAGCCATCTTGTCCTATGACGACATCTTAACAACGGCAAAGAAACTTAAGGTAAGTGATTTGGGTATTTGTCACGTTGGACCTTAGCCTTGGGCAAAAGAAAATCCTGCTACACGCCTTAGCAGAACTGAATGGTGCAACAAAAATCCCTAAGGGTGGCGAGACGAAACCAATCGAAACAACGCCTGTCACTGCCAAGACATTGGCGAGCGATGCCGGTTAAGAGGAGCTACTGAAAAAGAGTGGAGGAGTTTCATTAGATGACCTGCTTGTCACGCTCAAAGCCACCAAACAGCCATTGTCCGTGCCCCTCGAGAGGGTTGACAACAACCCGCTTGGCGTACAGGACAAGAAGGGAGGTGAGACAAAACCTTTCACTGACTTTTCAACCAACTCTTTGTGGTTTTCTTGGGGAGCATCGCGTTTGGTTAAAGACCCAGTTAACCCCAGTTGAGTTCATTGGTGTGTTTTTAGTGAGTGATAGACTTGTTAAATTCCGCGGCGGAAATTCTACGCTACGCCCGCCTGTATAAGCGAACTTTCGGCATAATTGTATCATTCTCTCTGCAACCAGGGGACATTCTACGTTGTTAGCGTACATAGCAATTCAATTTTTTTCTTTTCTCTCTTTGTATCCACCTCCGTCCGGGAAGCATCGCGTTTGGTCTCAGCCAATACACACTGTAATTTTCAGGGAGTTATAATAACTCCTCTAGTGGGGCTAATTTAACTCCTGACAGTGGAGTTATTTTTCGTGGAGTTATTTTAACTCCAAAAAGGAGTTTAAAGAACTCTTTTTCAGGAGTAAAAGTGACCCCAGATATTGAGGAGTTAAAATAACCCCAAAAAAGGAGTTATCCTGTACCTAAAATTTTTACTCCACTTTCAGAGTTAAATTAACTCCAAAAAGAGTAAAAACAACCCATGTAAGGAGTACAAGTAACCCCATTTCGGAGTAATTTTAGCTCCAGACTGGGAGTAAAAAGAACTCTTTTTCAGGAGTAAAAATGACCCCAAATTCGGAGTTAAATTAGGAGTTAAAATAACCCCAAAAATGGGGTTATCCTGTACCTAAAATTTTTACTCCATTTTTGGAGTTATAATAACTCCCTAAAAATTACGGTGCAGATACAGTTAACCCCACTTGAGTTGGTGTGTAATTATAACGCTTCAAATCGCTCGGGACAGCGAAAAAAATGACACATGACTCAGTTCAGTAACATTTCCATTTAACTTTTATTGAAACATTTACCTTCAACTCTGTAGCCGCGGTAAATTTGCTCTGTATTTATTCTTTAAATTACAAACGAATGATGGTCAGATTTAACAACGGCCACGCAAACCAAGGGTGGTTTACCTGTGTTTTCAGCACAACTTTGACTGTATATTCAGTAAGCCACTACCCTACTCAATCTAGCTTTCCCTGTTTAATTAATGGGCTCTCAGGTGATTACACGCTTGTCCGCTAGACGAGCAAGTTCATTTTTGGAGCGAGTGGATTCTGTGTTTGCTGAACCCTAGGAATACTAAAGAAGTGTTATGAGTAAAAGCTAAAAGTAGATGGGATAAAAAAATATGGCATTGTTATAAAAAGGCTGTATATAGCTATTACTAAAAAAACTACATTGTCACTTCGGTCTTTGCCTCTTATGTCCAGAAATGTACGCAACAACGAAAATGACGAATTTAGCGAAAACTCGCCAAAAATGGCACGTTTTTGCCATTTTCGTCATTTGAATATTAGCCAAACCCACGGAAATTTTTTCCAGCTTTTCAATTTTCACCATTTTTGACAACTTCTCCACGTTACAAGGGGCACCTCTTAAAATCTCATTAAAAGTTTCGCTAACCCTTCACAGATTTTTTGCCACATTTGCCATTTTTGTCAAAATCGCCAGTCAGCAAGGCGCCCCTTTGGCCATCTAATTTGAGTATTTGCTAAACGGCATGGCAAATTCTCGCCAGGAGCCCGTTTCTCGAAAGTCCCGGTAACTTTTAGGGCCCGAAATCAAATATTCAAATCGAAATATAAAGAATAAGAGAGCGGGTCCTGGCAAGCAAACTACTCCATTTTGTTTCATTAACTGATAGTTTTATCACTTTAGATGCAAAACTATTGAAACCGCGATCTTTAATGTAAACGGAGACAGCTTACCGGGCCCCCGTTAATTATCGGGACTTTCGAGAAACGGGCCCCTGATTCGCAAAACTTTCGTCAACTTCGCCACTTTACGAGAGGCGCCTCTTGAACTCACTCAATTAAATTTTCGCCAACCTTCTAGCGATTTTTTGCCAGATTCGCCAGACACAAGTGAAAACTTGTGCAAAATGATTCTTATTACATGTAAATTACTAAATACGTTTTTAACATTTGGTCTTTGCAATTGATCTAAAATTTACAAAATTACATGTAATGTTATTTCTTGAAGTCTGACACCAACATGATAATGTTACTATTTACTTTTAAATGTTATGCAATTGTAACTGAATTATCTTAGCAGCTACAGTGATCCTAACATATAATTTCCTTTGCACAGACTTTGATTTGGATTTCACCTAACATTGTACGTCGAGAAGAAGAGAGGATACCGGAGATAAGAAGGAGGAAGTGCGTTTTGGGTAAGAGGGGTATTTCACTAAACCCACTATAATCCGTCCTAGATTATTACCTATTGCAGTAACCTTTAAATTGCAAGAAAGAACAAGGCTAAAGGTGGCAAGAAGCAATATAAGGTACTTCCCCCTGTCTTGATTTTAACTCAAAACTAGTAAATCCAGTTAGATAAGATTGATTTTTCTGAGGAAATATCTTAGACAAAAATTAAAAACGAAAATAATATGTTAGAGCTTGTAGATTTCAAATTCGTCCTAGGGACATACCCCCAGACCTAACAGCGGCTTGTGTTTTGGCAATCGCAGATCTTGCCTCATCTACGCCAAAAGTGTGGTTAGGGCCTTGAAGAAACGTTTGTGAAAATAATTGTTTGACTTGATGACTATTGTTGCACGCACTCTTCCATGTAGGAAGGAAAAAATCACTGGCATATGACAATTAAATGTTGCCACCATTATATGAACTTGCAATATTGAAAAAAATGGGACTACAAGTGGTGCTGTACCATTTGAAAAAAATTTTTACTCCTAATTTTAATATCATTTTACCGAAAGATTGCTGTGTCATTGATTCTATTTTATATTCATTCCAAAATGTATCGGCATTTGTAACTATTTCTAGTTATTTACTGCAAAATTTAAACAGCAGCACCCTAGAAGTTTTCTTTGTTGTAACAGAACTTCATTTGTCTTTAGTAAACTCCAATATTGTTCAACTGTCTGGAGTAATACCATGCAGCAGCAGCAATATTGACAAGTTACAAAAAGTCCAAAACTTTGCTGGACGAATTATTCTGGGACTAAGAAAGTATGACCATATTTCGGATGGGTTGCGATCGTTGAAATGGCTTCCTGTTAGAGAGAAACTCATTCTAAATGACGCTACTATGATGCACAAATGTATTAACAAGCTTGTTCAGACTATCCTTCTGATATGTTTAAATCACGTTCTCAAGTAGCCTGAAATTCATCCGATTGCTTCGAGTCGTTTTCTCCTCTCAACAACGTCTGAATCGACCGGCCGTTAATGCCGTCCAGTGACGTCACTCACTACCCGAAAACCGGGTAGTGATTTTGATTGGTTGATTGTCTAAACATTCGCATAATTATGTATAATTATGAAAAAATTTAGCAAGATTGTCGCTTGATGATTCAGCGCATCGCATCCCTGGCATTCTTTCGTTTAGTTCAAACATTTCCATAAGCTTAATCTTTATCTTAAACAGCAAATATCTCTTGTCTTCGAAACTGAAATGCTAAATTGAGCTGCGAATGAAGAATCATTGCGGAGAGTCGGTAGGTTTTTCATTTAGAGCCGCTTTGTGGTTTCGGCGGCCGGTGATTTTGTTTACGCGAAGTTTTCTGAGATCAATGTTATAATTCGACC
>BOPM01001502.1:26916-43230 GCA_022179025.1 Porites australiensis
AACTCATCGTGATTCTAGGATTTTACACAGCAGAACAGCTTAAAAAACCTGGCAGATAATGTGAAGGAAAGGAATTTTTAAGTGACAGCCGTCGAAATTACTATGAATTTGGATTTTCGGTGCAGTTATAAAAGTAAGAACAACGGAGAAAAACTACCGGTATTACCTCGGTCGCTTGTTATGAAGTTGTTTGAAGCCACAAGCTGGTTTTGCTGAACGAGAAAAGAAGCTATACTGCCGCCTCGATTGCTCTAGTGAATGGCTGCATAGCCTGTATTTGTAGCTGGTTACTTGTGATTTATATTCTTGATGTTGGATAAACAAGCTGCAGTTATCTATCGGCGAGTGACTCGATCGGCGAATGGCTTCGCGATCATGAAGAAACAACACTTGTCTTCTTTCGTAGCTGGTCAAGGTACTTTAGTTCCATGTGTTTTCGTGTGTTTTTCGACAAACTTTCAAACAAGCTCTTGTGGCTTTTTTGTTTGTTTTTGTCTTTTTTCTTTCGTTGAAATTGCATTTCTAGTATTCTAAGAAATGAATTAAAACGATTTGCTTCGGGCGCCGTTCTATCCTTCGCGAAAAAAAATCTCAGCTAGCTTCCAATTTTAAACTGACGCGTACACCGACCATATATGGAGAACATGGTATATTAGCTCATATATCATAACGGCTAAGCCAATCAAAATGCTAGAATTGCATTATCCAATGATTCAGGGAGTGGATAATGTGTGAGCACGTTTTTTTTGCCATTTTTCGTAGAGAAAGATCTTTTAAAGACTTTAAAAGTCGACAAAATCCTAGGGTTGACTCTTTTGCAGGCAAGAAAAGGCTTCGAAGGGTTCAAAACGGCGTTTTTCCATTTACTGTCGTTGAGTTTTGTGGTCGATGGATTGTTTACAACTCCCGTTTATTCGCCTAGAAGAGGCCGTTTCGTGAACTCAGCGTTTCCTAACAAGAAAACTTTGGCCCAAAAACGAAGTTTATTTATGACAAACAAATTTGAAAGCAAATGTTTGCAGAAATTCTACGTTCCAAGTAAACACGAGAAAGAATGCTACATGAACAGGACGTCTTACTTCGAGGAACCGAATCGCCATTTTTGTCAGCACTTCATGCGAAGAACGACACAACAAACCTTTTCGACTATAAACTAGGCGAGTCAACAGAAAACATCAAAGCTTTTCTTTTGTTCTCAGGTAAGGAAACAATTCAAACTTTTAGCGGTTCCATTTAAGTCATTACGCTGTTGTTTGCGAAGTGATAAGCTTGTGAGTTGCCATGTTTGAAAATTCTACAAAGATCTATTTTTAAACTATCGCGTGTCTAGCTGACCTGATCTGTCAATCATATCGTACCTTTTAATGGTTTCCTCTCTGATTTTGATGAGATCACTTCGTGTGTATATACTAAAACAATTATTCTTTTCAATCTCGGTGAATAGTGGCATTAGGAATATTTACCTCGCCACTTCGTGGCTCGGCATATTTCGCCACTATTCACCTCGATTTCAAAGAATAATTGTTAAGTCGCTGATACTCAGTTGTCGTTTTGCTGTTTGCCGGGAACACTGCCAGGCTTACACAAGCCAACAGATACCTAACCTGAGATCAGGCCCAATTTTAGCGGTTCTCATACATTCTCTCTAACGGCTACCACTAAAACCGGAATGTAATTTTCAAAGCGAAACGAAAATAGAGCCTGATCTCAGGTTAACAAATACCAAACCTCTGTTCCACAGCCTTGCTACTGATGGACTCGATTTCTTCGCAAAAATTTCCTTTATGAAAAGAAAGAAGCACAATTAACTGAAAGAAAATTAAAAAAAACAACAACAACAACAAATATAAAAAGCCAGACCTGCCCAAGGGAAAACGAAAACAGAAAATAATATCGAAGTCTCTATTTCTCATCTCTCTCTAATCATAACTTACTGGAATTATTTCATAGACAGAAGAGCTCTTAAAGTTAGCCGAACAACTATCCCTGAAAGCTTTTCAAGGCAGCTTAACTTTAAGGACGATTTGATGCAAAGGTCTCAAGTGGGAATACATCTTTATCACTGGATATCGTTTGCTTCTTCCTGCCAGAGAATATAACTCTAATTCTTGCAGCGCTAAGAGTTAGCTAAATTTTCAGAGTGCGTTCAAGGGGTCAATGTTTTGGGGAAAACTAATTGTTGGAGCCACAAATGTAGAACGTACGCTAATCGACAATCTTTGCACTCGTTTAAAGTCTTCCGTTACAGAAACTTTATCCTGTTCAAGTCACTTATGGAGTGATTTTTCGTATAACAAGGAAAAATGGTCTCGGTAACTGTTCGTTATTTGTTTTATCAGCCAATGGATGAAAAGGTCAAAACATGGACTCTTCGTTTTCCCGCCAAAGAAAACCCTAATATGGAGAAGGCATTGTTCGATCAGTTGGCCAATCGTGTTGCAGTATGACGTCAAAGCGATTTCTAGAATGGGCATGAAGTTTTTTCACCTGAGCGTTCGCTGAACCAATCAAAGCCAGGCACGTTTGTATCCGTTCGATAAACCAATCAAATTGCTCTATTTCTGTTTGTTTGATGTTTCTGTTTTGTTTGCGAGGTTTCATCATTTCAAGGTCATACGAAAATCGCTCTATAAATTCGGGAATTCAAGACTCAAGACCCTGAAAACCGTACCCTGTTCCGTGGTACATACCCGTTTGGGCCAAATAAGCCCCCCTCCCCCACCCCCTTGGATGAAAATATCACTTACCGGGCCAGTCGTTTTTGAGGCCTTTAGACACATCGTTGAAACATAAACTGGTGACCCTTGTACCGTCTATTTATGTTTTCTTGTCATTGTTGTTGCCTGATAAAAGATACAGCGCTGAATTTTATGTCCCATCCTACAGTAGCAGCGCACCGTTTCTATATCCTAGTTGGAAGCAAAGAGGTTTCATTAAGCGTCTAACAGCCTTCCTTATGTATTGTTTTGTTTCCTAAGAATTTGATATAAAATAAAAATTGTAGACAGAAAAATAATGATCAACACTAAAAATACATAATAAGAAGATATTAAAATGATGAACCGCAAAATACCCTCGGACATACAACACAGAGGTTGATGAAGGTCTATAATTTCGCAGAATTGGAACATGATTCATGCTTCATTCTTTACATTTTCAGTTGAATATTTGATTTCAGGCCCAAAATGTCGACGAGATTGAGAACCAGGCCCCTGAGCCAGTAGTGCACGCGCAAGCGCTTGTGAGATTTTTGAATATAATAATTGCAACTCCTGTGAATTACATGCATTACTGCAGCGATAAATTCGGACCATCAAAATGAAACTCCCTCCATTTTGTGGCCGGAATGGGTTATTGAATTTTACTATAATTATAATTCTAGCTCTAAAAAATCGAAGGCATTTCCCGAATATTGGTCCACGAGTGAAGGTCAATTGAGATCAATGCTTGAACGAACGGCCTGATCCTAACAGATCAAAGATTATACTTTGTCGCTTACCGGACCACTTTGATTTAAACCAGTGAGGCATGTAGCAGACTCATCTTTGACCATTTTCGTCATCCACCTACTCCGGGATTTTTTCGTAATTGAACCTCACAGGACTAAACTATCTTGGTGCGGGGAAGTCAGGTAAGGTAAATCGTTAATACGCAGGCTAAGCTGTTCAGGTTCCTTCATGCACATACCTTTGTGATCCTTTTTTGACGGGGACCCACTAGCTAGTCTGAGTTTGATTTGGACAGATCGTTAGATCTCCTTTAGTATCATTAGATGAAATAAGTGTACTAATGACCATTTTAACGTTCACACTTCGTTCATCTACTTTCTCTGAGAGTTTGTTTGCTTCGTTTGTTGGGTCAACCAAATCTGACAAAGTCTCATTTTTCAAGGTAGATTGAGGTTCATCCAGATGAGCAAAGGTTACACTCTAAGTGTTCTTCTTCTGCAATGCAAACCGGTTTTCCTTGGCATACGTTTATTCAGTAGAACGCGTTCCCAGTTGAGCAGTAGAAATTTCATCATCCTCACGGTCAAGGCTGATAACCGTATCATGGTAATCAGGAACTGTTTTATATGAAGCCATACCATGGTATCCCAAAGCAGCAAACTCTACAGGGTGTCCCAAAAGTTCGTCCCTCTACTTTATAAGTCTTTATTTCTGTACGATTGAACTTGTTAAGCAAATCATTGAAACAAAAGTTGTGTCTTTCAATCTAATTCACTATTTTCATACTTGTTGTGCCATCGTTTGACTCGAATATTCGATTTGTGTACTCCCGCGCCAAGGGTTCCCGTGCCAAAGGTGCCCGAGCGCGAGTATATTTTCAAGCCACATATTTTTTGTATTTTATAGCCCGAATTGCTCGAACTGCTTCCTTGTATTTTGTGAATATCACGAAAGATAAACCCCCTTAACGCAAAAAAGTTCAGCTAAGTGGGAGCATGAGCATGTATACTTCGATTTACTGGCTTATCTGTTGTAGAACTGCTAAAAAACTGGAAAAATCAGAATGTTGGGTGGTAAAGTGATCATGGAGAAATGAAGGTTTTGAAGGCAAGAAACGAAGGGGAAGACCAAAAGTCCTGAAGACAGCAGGTAAAATAGTTTTAAAGAAGGCAAGATACAAAATAGGAGACTTGACGAGGAGACTTTCACATAGTTAGAGAGCCAAGTCCAGAAACGGTCATGAAAAGCTGTTTGAAATGTTGAAAATTAGAGGCCCCGAGATGGCAAAAAAAACCTCTGCTTAGTCTGCCAAGTGACGCCCAGCTGGTCTCAAATTTGTAAAGAAGTACAAAAGCCTTGCTGTGGAAGGAGGCAGGGATGATAATCTTTTTTGGATGAATGACCAATATATATATTTTTTTAGCTGCCTAAAATAAACAAATATTGTTTGGGGGTTGAACTAGATCCTGCGCACCAGGTGATAAAAAAGCTCAAAATGGGTCATCTCTGGGTCTACACACTGTATCCCACTTCACGCCGCAACGGCTACAGAATGTGATAAAAAATCAAAACGCGCATGCCAGTTACGGAAATTCTGAATGTAGAGAAATAAACATGTTCTAGAAATTTCATGTAAAAATAAAGTTTTCGGATCAAAAGTTACAGTGCATTAAATTAGAGGAACAAACTTTTGGGACACTCTGTAGGCCAAAATTTATCCAAAATGTCTTCTGAAACATATATATTGGTCAGAGTCGCCAAGAAACAAAACGTCATCGTTTTCTTGTCTTTTTAGCTCTTTTTGACGAACGGATTTCAGGGTGCAAACCAAAGAAGGGCAAGGTAGTAAATTTTGGAAGTTCAGATGATTTATCTTTACCTAGTTTTTCATTGTCAGAATGACCGATAAATACCACCATTGGTTCACGGCGTTCATTTGTTCCATTTTCCATGATATCATTCACCCTTTTCGGCCTTGCCAGACGACGCGGTAACATTAATTTCTCCGTTCTCCAGGCTTTTTGCTGGCAGGGTTGTGTTAACTTTACCGTTCTCTGCTGTGATATTATGTGACTTCTTGGACAAAGACTTGCTGTCAGACTTGCTGTAAGTCAGTGTCATCAGCTGATCGAATACTGGAAGGCACGCGCAAGTTGTTTGATCCTTATCATTAATGTCCAAAATGAACATGCTGTGATTCACAATCTAAAAGGACGATAAGAATGTGTAGAATATATCGTTAAGCCCTAATTGTCCACGTTAAGCTTTTGCTTTTACTTAATTAGCCTGGGTGACAGGCACCAATTTTTTTTATAAAACGGATGCTGGGCCTAAGCCTTAGGGATGGGTGAGCTTATTACACCTAACACCTTTTTTACCCCCCCAAAATTTTGCATAACTATTGTTTCGAATTTCTCCTGAGTATTCTTCGCAAGGGAAATCGAAGACAATGATCATGCAAAATTGGGGGGGGGGGGGGGTGATAAACAAGGTGTATTATCGTCTATTTGAAAATGGTTAATAGGCGAAAGTTTACTTATATTGTTGAAGTTGGACTTAACGCTTCTGCAGCGTCTTGTTTAAAGTGCACGCCAGTCCTACAAATATGGAAAGGCGCTTAGAATCTCAAAAAATTTGGTTACATTTTTTGCTATAATTTTAGCCTTAATTATAACTATGATATAATAACCCTTGGCCGTAATTACTCGGCCATTTACTTACTTACTGTCTAATACAATTTGGTAGTGAATTTTTTTGGTAAAAATATGTTCCTTAAATAAAAATATATGTATACAGCCTTTAATTTCCTTGCACTGACACTTAAAGCTATCCGGTATCGTGTGAAAATTGTGAACACCCCCCGCTATCCGATATGTAACTCACTCTTCACTGCGCGGTGCAGTTTCGCTCCGTTACAGAAATCGCGTCGAAAAGAAATCACTGTTTTTTATTTGCGAACATGAGCCTTTTCCTGTATGGTTTTCGTGACGGCGCAAAAGCTATCCGGTATTAATAGTAATGTGGACATTAAAGCCAAACTTACGCCGTCTGTCTGCCGATGCAGTAACTGCCTTGCGAGCAAATGCGTCCTTTGGGCACTCGATACCAATATACAAACATTTCAAAACCGACTGCATGGCACTTAAGAGACTGTTCCATGCTGATGCAGGGGGACATGGGGGTTTACGGTATTGCGGTATTGAGCTTTTTTTCAAGCGGTATTTCGATAATTTGGATTTTAATGTGCGGTATTGCGGTATCATCCAGCCCTGCGGTATGCGGTTTTTCATCCTTCTGGCTAACGGTATTCGGTAAAAGAAGATCCTTCAGGTATTGCGGTACTGTTCATTTGACCTCTCCCGTCTAATGTAGGTCAATATTTGGAAGACTTTAGACTTAACGTAAATGAATATACAGTTTCTGACAGTTACTCTATGATAAAATTGGTCGGACATCCAATGAAATGACTTTTCGATCGTTGTACCGATCAATTCGAGATCCTCTCACGTTTTCTGGCGAAGGTTGAGGTTGATTTCTGGTGTATACACGATTGACATAAAAAAAACACGCGAGATGGATACAACGTTAAGTAAGCGTCACCGATCATAAATGCGGTATCGGTATTTCGTCCATTTTCGACACGGTATTTCGGTATTTGCCAATTTTTCGTACGGTACTGCGGTATTGGGTACCCCTCAATGTCCCTCTCCTGATGCGCATGCTAACCATGTGGAGTTGTTTCCTGCCACATCTCGCTGCATGATTTCTTGTTTTGCTGCGGTTGGATGTTTCCATGACTTGTTGATCATGATCGATGAGTCACGGTTTGTGATTGGTTTGCATCAAACATGTCCATTTGTTGTTCCTCGTCTATTTCCGTCTGTAGAAAAGAGAGATAAACCGTCGTTGACTTATATTAGCCTAAAAAAACAGCCTACCTTCGTTTCCCCTCCAAATATGATGTCTGTCTCGGAACGAACGCTAATATTCTATCCAAATGCAAGGTCGCTTGCAACTTTTTTAAAAGCCGTCGTTTACGTTGTGAAACACTAGCACCGTTTACTTTTGTTTTTTATATTGCATTATTTTACTTTTCAATAAGTTACCTCATTTGTAAACGTTTTTCAAACACTAGCACTGTTTACTTTTGTTTTTATATTGCATTATTTTACTTTGCAAGAAAATTACTTCATTTGTAAACGTTTTTCCAGGCAAATAGGCTGTTGTGAAACTGCTGATTTTGTTAACTGAGTTAACCGTCACGGAGACAAGCATATCAATCGACGACAGGTGGATTTCGATTAAAGCGCTCTTGCTTCCAAAGTCTTCAACAACAGTAAAGCGTGGATAGAACAGTTCTTCAGCGACGTTGATTCCTGCATTCGAAGGCAATTGAAAGCGCATAAATACTGTAAATTCATTTAAACCGCTCAAATGCGGCTGGTCAGTATAAGCCGTATCAAAGTGTGTGCTAATACTTAAATTGAGCCTTAAAATCCCACGGCTACAACTAGATTACAACAAAGCTATTAAAAAAGCTTTGAAAAGTGTTTTTAAACGTTGTGGAAACAAATAACGGAACTTGACTTCGTAAGTGACTTCGGCTGCGCGCGCCAGAATTGCTTCCGATCCTTAGAAACAAGTAACCAAGGAAACAAAATCATCCAAACAAGTAACAGTTTTTTCAACTGGTTGAGGCCAAGAAGAAAAAATTTCACGAAAACCAGATTTTCCTAAACAAATTAAAGAAGCTCTAACACTTTTGAAAGAAAAGTTGGCGCAGTAGTTTGATAACTTAAAGGCAAAAGCAAAGTCAGTCTACTGGGAAAATAACGACTTTCGCGCGTGCCCTGTACTTTTGCCAACAAAGCTTACGCCGTTGAGGAAAGTAACCCGAAGAGATCAGAGCAGATGTGAAAATAACACAAGTTTTACCTTCGTCGCTGAAATTTCCCGAGGCAGTCGAAGTTCCTAACATTGTTTAGAGGAAAGTTATGTGGATAGAAAACGTTTTCATTTTGTCAAGAATAACTTTTCTCTTTCCAAAGCGCAACTCGACTAAACTTGTTTAGCGACGTGGAACGATAAAAAACCCGACGTCATAAATACAAAATAGAATGTTTTCCTGCGCGCGTAAAGTTTATGGAACACTTCTTTATTCTCCCATATATTGAATTACATTGACATCAATTGCAATTGTTCATTTTGTTAATAACAATGACACGTGAAACGTTACTCTAAAGGCTACATTTAGTCGCTAAAGTCGAATTCTCTGGATTCGTCAAGAATATGGAAACTTCAGATTACCGGATTCGTTTACATGCAGATCCCCGACGCAGGGCACTGCCTGACCTTATTTGGCCCTATAAGTGGGTTTGTACCGCTGAACAGGGTATTGTTTTCTTTCACAATCTTGAGTCTTAAACAGGGTATAAAATCTCACTATTCAGATTTATAAATTAGCGTTCTTGAAGAGAGTGTCTTTTTGGACCGGAAGCCTTTCCAAAGAATAAAAAAACCGTGGACGAGGTTCCTGCTGGGTATAAACATTGGATCTCTAGAAAAGAGATCTAATCCGCTTTGGAAGTTGTGAGAACATCTTTTCTTGGTCTCAGACCTCGTCCCTTCTCCCCCCTCCCCCCACGTGGAGGCGTCACTCAAGGTGTTCAGGACTGAACGCCGGCAATATTTTGTGCTTGGAGGCTGGGAATAAAGAGAATGTGTGAGAATGGTGTGTTTTAGGGGGTAAAATTAATCCATGCCGAGACTGGTCTCCTTTAGATTTTCAACAAGCAACTCCCCCTTTTCACATTGCAGTCCACTGTAAGTCCCCTCTTTCCCAGCAGTTGGGTGAGTTGGACACATTGCTTTCTCCCTGGCTTTCTTGAACTGATTCCTTTATCTTGCTAATGGATGCGTTTTACTTTTAATTTTCAAATAAAAGAGAAAAGTTTTTCTTGAGATTTCTGTTTTCATTCCGGTGTGCATGAATTTTTTCTAAGGTTTTGGCCTGTATAAAAGTGTTGTTTTTGTTTTCATCCTTCTCCATCATTTGTTCTAATTGTCCGTTCCTAACACAGCAAGCATCAGACGAGGACATAACCTGCCATTAGCCATTATTTCGCCTGGGTTAGGGGAAACGATCGAACTGCAAAAGAGAATATCTGCAAAACGTGGACCTGGTCCGACAGGTTGAAACGGGCGGTGGGGACATTACGCTTTTAAAAAATGAGAAGAGAAAGCCGTAGCTGGAAAAATTCTCTGTCACCGATTTTTAGGTGGGCTGAAGCTTTTTTCAAGTGTTTGCCTCTGTGTTCAGTCACACTGAGAATTTCTCTGTAGTAAGATTTCTTTGAACACGTTTCTACGGCCTCTGGTATAAACGTTTAATACTAAAAAAGCTCCAAATGTTTGAACTCGGAAGGGTTGTTGCCCGTATTTGTGGGCATAATTTTACTCGAGCACAGAGTATCGTTTGCAAACGCAGAGCATTTTTGGGGAAATGAAAAACGTCACCTTGGATGTGCATTTTGTTGATCTAAATAGAGCACAAATCCAGCCCATGTAAGGAGAGATTTTCAATGAATTCTTTATTTGCCTCGAATATCATATATAGCTTTCAAATATTCGCTTTGACGATGTTTTAGTAATTCATACTGAATTTGCATTAAGAGGTTTTAACTCCGTAAAAAGGCTCGCGCCATTTTATTGTCCTTTGTTTCATTTGTTTGTGTTCACTAAGTAATAATCACAGAAAAGCCAACAGTTTTCGTTAACAAACAAAAGTGATTGCTCGTTCTCATTTCAATTACATACATTTTACGTCAATGTTGACTCTTGAAAGAATACTTAATTTCTTAATAATGGTTTATTTGACTTCAGTCTATTTTTCGTGAGTTAACTACCAGACGACATCTATTCATTGTAACGCCTTTGATACAGGTGTACCTCATTCTAATTGCAACTTAGTTATATTTATTTGCAAAAGTATATTTCATTAAGTTGTTAGTTAAGGAGAGGTGATAACCGAATTTTGAATATGAAAGGTTTTGCTGTCTTGTAATTTTAAAATTAGATCGGTTTTTGTTTAAGGTGAAAACTTCCAATTAGTCTGCGCTTTTCCTGTTTAAACAGCCGGTAGCTGGACTTGCAATTTTATTCATATTGTAACACTTTGTACATAAACGCTGTTTTGCTAACCTGGCTAGGTCTTTATCTCAGTACTTTTACTTTCTAAAATAGCCATAGTAACAAAAGATTTCAGGTTAAAAATAGAATTTGTATTTAGTTTTCATTTAACTCTAAGTTATTTCTGTTTATATTTCTATTGTATTCTTTTGTCTTCAATGGTTGTAAAAATCATATATAAGTAAGTTAGTTTCTACTGATTTTTCGATTACATTGCCGATTACATCGCCGATGACATCGCGGATTATTTCGCCGTGTCCTACCCGAGTTATTGCTGTTGATCCGCTGAAGAATAAACGCTGTTGGAACCAAGTTTTGTTCTGTTTTATCTACTGCTGTACCAGTTAGTGGTCTGATCCCAGACCTTGAGAGAAGTGACGGCTCTTCCCCGCAAGCGAGTTGCCTTTTGAGTCTAGTTTTCCCCAGTTTTATCGTGAGTCAAGCACCGAGTTCCCGTTGAGCCTTAAATTCGTTTGAAAGCGGAAAAACCTTCCGTCACACCCATAAGTCCTTGCGGCAGCTGCGATTTTCAGTAGGATAAGAGCCTGGGGACGAGGTGCACTTCCAAGAAACAAAATGGCCGCTTGTATTATACATGGAACCGTGTCATGGCCCGGTGCGGGCGATGAGGCGGGATGGTTAAAACTTCGGTGTCATAAGAGGAGTAACGTATATCGCATTCTTGCCAGCAATACAGCAGGAGTTAACGTGGTGGTATGTCAGTTATTTATGTTTTACTCTTTCACTTCCAAGAGTGTGCACTGACAAAATCAGAACTTTATTTAAAAAGAAGTCCAAATTTCATTTTGTCCAATACTTAAAACAAATGGTACCATGTACTGAGGCTCAAGAGTAAGAACTAAATTCTATGGATCCATAATTGACTTTGGGAGTGAAAGGGTTTTTTTTAATTTTAAAATATAATACAAACAATTTCAATGAACAATTATACTGAACCTTTTTTAATTTAAAATTTTACGCTCATTTATGTGGTTATTTACTCACTTCAGTGTATCCATTTATTATTTTATATGCTTCGTTCTTCATTAAACCTAAGAACCTGTGGATTAAGAACCTCCTGGCAGAAATTTGCCACTTTAATACCCATGCAAAAATACAAGAACCTGTTTAGCCAAAATAAACAATTTAACAAAGGGGGGTAACTATAAGTTGTAAATTTAAGTATATTCATAAGAAGAACGCTCTTAAAAGCGTTATTAAAGTCTCACTTGCTTAGAGATTAGTTAAGAAATCGCCTGGCGCACGCTACTGGTGTACACGGCTAAAAATCTGACATCATTTGGCTCTTATGAACTTATTAAAACTCAGATCGCATCGATATTTGGCAAGAAGTTAAAGTTTATAGACAGCTTTCCACTGAATTTTTTTTTCTCTGGCTGTAAGACCAAAATAAAATTACAATATGAAAAATGTGGCTCATTTAACAGCTTGCGTAACATTTACATGTACAGTCTAACTACGCATATTGTGCGATTTCTCTGTTTCTGTTATGCATCAATCAATTCCACCTGCACCCATGTTTGGATGTAATAATGATCACCTTTTTCTAGTTTAGTATTAGAAATATGGTCTTTCACTGTATATTTCTTGGGAAAAAGGCGATCATTATTATATGCAAACACGGCACAAGGATCTTTTTTCCCATTACAATCTTATTCTAAGAAAACTTTAAGAAAGCATGTACCAAAAAGCGCTCGAAAATACAAACGAAATGTGCTCATGTCCCCTGGGCATCCTATAATACTCCTTAAATCGAATTAATTCAATATGGCCGTCGTAGCGGTAAAAAGGTCTATTACATGTTGATATAATTTCATCAATTCAAGAATTTCACTGATGTTAAAAAATTTCCAAGTGGGTTTCTTCTCCCCTTCTTAACGGAGTGTTTAGTTGGAACGAAATATTTGTTTTCTCAGGAGGGCAGATTTGCATTCAAAAAAAAGAATTTACTCGTGATAGGACTTAGAAAATGAAAACGAAAAAATTGATTGCATGCCGATGAGAAGCAAAATTGTCGTGTCTCATCGATTATCATAAGATCAAAGCTTAATTTGCTAACAGAGCCAGAAAACAAAAACAAACAAGCAGCTTGAATTATTTTACTACTAAGTGTACATTCTACCTTTTTAGTTGGAGAAATATTTTTAAAAAGCAGCTGCATTTTGCATTAAAAAACAACGCGTTGGCGTGAAGGTGTCAAGTTACCACTTTTCATGTTATTATGCAGATGCAGGCCAATTTTACCGCGATCGCAAAAAGTATTTTCTACGACTTTTATTAGCTATCTTTGTCCCTTACTTCTTTAGCTTTGCTTTTGTTATTGGGCTTTGACTTTCTTTCACAATTTCTTTTAGAAACGAAAGAAAGCTCTATAAAATTGCATGGTACTGAAATCAACATTTCTGTACTGGGATACATATTGTTGTACTGGTGTATATTTTATTGTACTGGTAGATATACTCGCACAGCCAATGAAGATGTTTGTGTACTAAGATATAGAATGCAGCAATATAATAGATATTTGTGTATTGCTGTTGTGGGCCACCGTAAGCATGTGCCAAGCCAAATGAGGAGGCAATTACAAGAACTAGCTAAGGATTTCACTTCCCATGGAAAACAATTTTCCCTTCTGTGCTCAGAGATCATGGGAAACCATCAGGATGTTTTCCGAAACTACACATTACAGTTTACTCATATCACAGTCAACTGTAAGTTGTGAGTCAGGCAACAAATAACCCTTATTTATGTTTTTGTGGTAAAAGTAGTATACATGTATTAAGAAGTCTTCGCATTTTTTAAACTTTTTTTGCAATATTATTTCAACTCAGTTGCTTTAAATGCCAGAAAGTAGGTTAAGTTCCCTGAAATTGATTTCTTGGAATCGAACCCATTACAGTCAAACCTCTCTAATATGGACACCGAAGGGACAGAGCGAAGTGTCCGTATCAGAGAGGTGTCGGTATAAAAGAGGTCACTACGACGATGTCACTTTTATGACTGCACTTACAGTTTTAAGTGTTCAGTAGCTAAAACCAGGCTTATATACACTTGTCTTTAAACTGCATTTAAGTTTATTAATTCACAGTACAAAGACACTAGTCTTTCAGTAGTATACAAAATTGTACATATCAGCTACATATGTACAGTCGTAGACAAATCACTGTTTTAAGACGAAATGAGCTACAGCGCAATGCTGCATGTAAAAAGTTGTAACATAAAGCACAATTCTGAAAGTGTCTTTCACTATTTTGCAAGTGCTGTAAACAGTAATTATAACTAGAGTACAAAATGTAATAGAAAAGATCTTCATGCTATCTGTAGTTATTGAAGCCTATCAAAAACTTGGTTATGTTCCTCTGTACACCTTTTGCAAATTAATTGTTTGGCATACGGCGACTGGGCTTTTGAAGTCACCTGCATAGCTCATCAGCCAGACTAGATGGGATTTACCCTGTGCAAATTCACCTGATTGGGATATGGAATTCACCTGATCACTACAGCGTCCGTTATAAAGAGGTTAAGTTTATTTGAATTTACTCTCTAGAGCCATGATTTAGTGTCCGTTGTCCGTATTAGAGAGAGTCGTATTTTAGGGGTTCTGTTTTAAAGAAAATATATGAGAATTTTTTTGGGACATTGGAAACTGTCCATAATATAGAGTTGTCCGTATTAGAGAAGTGTCCGTACCGAGAAGTTCGACTTTAGTTTAGAAGGAGAAAGAGAAATCCGTTAATTTGTAGTGTGTTTACGTCTTCCATAACGTGTGTTTACGTCCTCCATAAAATGTCCAGTGACATTTGAAAACTCAGTGAGGCTAATGTTATTATATATTTTCAGCTTGAATCATTATTGCATCTTGAACATATTACTGAAAATATTTTGTTCTTTTCTTTTTTTGCCATTTAAAGGGAGTCAGGAATTTGCATTTAGGAGGGTACAGCGTACATAATCCATCCATAAAAGTCTATTCTTTGTCAATTTATGTGATTTTTCTAGAATGAGATTTTAATAGACCAATTGAAAATTTATGGTATAAAGATTTAAAACAAGTTTAGAAAGTTAGAAAGAATTGTACATGATGTTTCAAAAGCTGAGTAGCAGACACATTTAACATTCAAGTTTCTTTTATATATGTTTTTGTTGTGACTTAACCTTATGAATTAAGTTGGCCAATGGCATATTTTTTATTTTTATTGAATCGACAGATGTCATAGTTTCAACAAAACACAATTATTCACAAATTTTTTCAACACTATAATCTGTCACCAATTTGGCACACCATTGACAGGGTGCAACAAAAGTGCTATCTGATAGCCCAGGGCTAGTGAAACAACTCATGGGGTGTCCAGTGAGTAAGCAGCATTTGCCAAGATAAAGAGTAGTATGAAATGCTACAGAAAAGGGGTTGGTTGACCAGCATGAATGCTGTACTGTGGCTACTAAACTTCAGCAACAGTTTGCCCAAAGGAGCTGTGATGTTAAACAACAGCAAGGGCAGATTTAGGGGTGGGCCAAAGGGGGCCTTTTTTTTCCTTGAAATTATTTTGTATTATTTTTATAGAATTCTCAGAACAATAAAATGTTTCTATATAACTGGCAAGTGGGCAAGTGTCCCAGCCACCCTTTTATGAATTTTCTGGATCCACCCCTGGCAAATGCTGGTAAGATTAGTTCATGAGAGATTTTTGATAACTTATTTAGAGACCAAAAACTAATAATAATTACAGCATACAGCAAATAATACAAAATGTACATATATGTATTGCATGCCATTATCAAAATGGAATAAATTATGCGAAAGATGCCAGTTAAACCCCACTAACCCAGTAGCCCAGAGAAGAGAGAAAGAGTAACTCAGGTTTCTAGAGATGGACCAGATGGAGAGATTTACGTTGGGAGGTACATGGGAAAGAACTAATAGGTTCTGTTGTCAGGGACTTGACTGACAGCCTTCTTTGTGTATTTTCATGCAGTAAAAACAGTTGCTTATGCTTGTCAGTAGATCGGTGACAAGTGATGATGGTGTTTTCATCCCTTTTTCTAATAATTTATTTTTTGCTCATTCGCAGGCTTTTCTTTAAGGTTTTAAGTAGCTGTAGTTTCTTGAAAAGTAGATGGTTGTGGGTCCGGAGGAGCCATATGATGGGCTAAAGCCCATCATTTCTAGAGGGGCCCGGGGACCTGGTCCCCCGGAAAATTTTTGAAAACTGAACGCTGGAAAATGCATCCTGGCATTTTGGGCCTTGAAACTTTGACATCAGAGGGGTTAATTAAGCTGCAATTATACCGTGACAATCATGTTACTCAAAGAAAGACAAAGTGAAATTTCAATAATACAACCGTGTAAACAAATAGTAGAATGATATTTTTTTGTATCTTTATGGTGGTTTTGCTGGAGCTAACGATAGGCACTGCAAATGTATATTTTTATTGAGCCTAAGTTTAGACTGGATAAACATCATCTCCTCACCATATCTTGACTCTTGAAGTAATGAATGTAGCCGGCGAAGCCTTGCAGAGAAGCCAGCAAACTTCACCGGCTACTGGCTCTTATATACAACCCTGCATTCGTTCAATTGCCTAGATTCCATTTGGTTTTCCAGATCTAAATCTGCTAAAGGCTGGTCCACAGGATGTAAGATCTTTTGATTTTTTT
>BOPM01001503.1:0-10200 GCA_022179025.1 Porites australiensis
TAAGACATGGCTATAAATGGTAATACATGGCTATACATGGCAGTACATGGTAATACATGGCGATACATTGCAATACATGGCTATACATGGCAATACATGGCTATACATGGCAGTACATGGTAGTACATGGCTATACATGGCAATACATGGCTATACATGGCTATACATGGCTATACATTGCAATACATGGCTATACATGGCAGTACATGGCTATACATGGTAATACATAGTAATACATGGCAATACATTGCTATACATGGCATTACATGGTTATACATAGAAGTCTTGTGGAAAACATGTTAAATACATTATTGTAAACGCATTCTTGATACACTTGAATGACCCTACTTAAAGTGCCTACCCCCTTTTGGTGAATAACCGCTGATAAGTTGGTGTAGACGGTTCTGATGAAAAACTTTTGATTTGTTGTGCTCAGTAGACAGTGGTCTTGACACTGCTGTAGCATGTAAGCGGACTGAGCCCTCTCTTGGTCGGTAGGAATACAACAAACATCGTTTTGTCAACGTTTTTGCCGTGAAGTATTGCCAAAATGTCGGGTGAATGTTCAAATTGCTCTAAAAATCTCGAGTTTGTCGATTTTTTCCCTAAAATTGCCGAGATCTTCCAAAATTCTTTTTGATTTCTAAAATTCCAAAAAAAAAAATTTCCGCTACCTAAGCCTACTGTACACAACAGATTTTTTACAGAAAACAGTCGTTGCAACCCCTTTGGGTGCCTCTGAAAGTAACAACACCGATGCAAAATCTCTTTCTGGCCATCTATTTCATCCTTCCATGAAGTGTAATCGGCTTGTTCCCAGTATAGTCCAGTCAATCTAGGCATTTTTTGAGGCTCAAAATCAAACTAATTGCAACAGAATTGTTTTCAACGCCATTTAAGTAAGGATGGCCTATCTAGGAACATACTAAAACTCCGCCAAAATCCGTTCGGTGCAACATGTCAAAATTAAGCGTTAAACATTTTAAGTTTTTAGGACAGGGCACCCACGTTAGTTGAAATTATACCTTCCAACAAAAAATGCACAAAATTTGCTTCTTACTTTTATGGAAAAGTGAAAGAAGAAAGAATAATTGCTTCCTGGTTTTCTGTGATAAAAACATTGAAAACGAAGACTTTCTTTTCTTCAAAAAAATAATAAACACGGTTGGCTTTTGCACAGGAAGCCTATGCTCCACTCAAGGAACCCCAAAATAACAGGAGGCTTACAGAGTAATAGAGTGAACTGTTGGCTGTAAAACTACAACAAATTTAGTCGTAAGGCTTTAAACCTGACGAATGAAAGCCGTTACTTAATCATTAGCTTTTAAAAAATATCCTTTTGTATCAGATTTCTGTTAGCCTCAAGGGTGAGAAAAATTTATATATATTTGAGCTGGATTTTTTAATAACCTTACAGCAAAAATAGACCTCTCCCCTCAAACAGTCTTTTTCTTTCAAAAAATTTCTCCAAAGAAGTCAACATAAAAACTAGAAGTGCAGCCACTGCTTTTTTTTCTACTCCTCCTTTCTTTCTCCTCGCTCTTTCTATTTTGCCTTTCCTCGTTCTTTTCTAGCAGCATTTTCGGGCTTATTTTGCCTGAGGCTTTTGGGCTTTTTCTCAGTCAAAAGACTGCAACTTTCGAACGGTACGTTTTAAAATATCCAGCAAGATAATGCTTTGGCCTTTACGGTCACCTATACATTTATTTTCTTTAACGTATCGGCATTCTCAAATATACAAGTTTCACTTTTTTGATGCTTTTTGTTTTCTACTTGTTAAAAGTGAATTGGAGAGGTGGGGAGGATAGTTTTACTAATTCTTTACGATGCACAACAATGCAAAGTTTTTAAACAGGTTAAGCTCTAATGCCTATGAATTTGATAATATGGAAATGCGTTTTCATTTAAGGAAAAGTGTTGTTACCTTCGCAAAAATAAAAAATTATAAGGGTTAACGGAACATTCATCGCATAAGAACTTTGGTTCCAGGAAACGTTTGTTTCAAGAAAACGAAATAGTATAATAGGGAAGCTTGCCTTTGAGGGAAAGATTAACTCTGGGTAGCCAAAACAATGACTACGTAAAAATATCTTGTAAGAGTCTATGGAGTAATGGAAACTCCTCACCCAGAGCACAATTCACGCAACTCAGTCAGAAGGTTAACATGCACTAAGTTGAAGTCTTACACAACGCTCATCCGAAGAGAAACATTGGTTCCGCAAAAAGAGGTGAGCCATCAGAAGCTAAGTCAGGCAAGCCCATTAATGTCGTAACTATGTCCAGTACTTTCGCGCCTTCATTGAAAACTGCATTTATTTTCAGACGTATAGGAACCCATGATCGTTATAGAAAAAGAGGTCTTCATTTGCCAATTGACGAAAAAAACTGGTCAAGGTTCAGGGTTGTTCTTACAAAGGAAATGCAAGGAGGGAATATAAACGCCTTTAGATCACAGAGCGATTAACCTACTTATTCATCTCACAAAAAAATACAAACTGAATACACAGATACACTGAACTAAATCTGAGACTCGCTACAAGAAGAAGATAAAAAAAAAGAACAATCACACTGCGCTTGGTTTTCTGGATTTCCCTTACAACAGAATGAAAAGAGCAGAGCGCTACGATCTAGCAAAAACCAAATCGACGGAGTCCTTAGCACTCACATTGTAAAGCACGGAGTCATAACCCTAAAGGAGGTTGCGCATGTCGCGACCCTGATTTCGATCACACATATTGTGTCCAAGGTTTGAACATAACTACCTCACAAAACTCGATATTACAGAAAATGGGAATAGGTTAAACAGATTGCACTGATACAAAGCTATCGTCCGTTGCACACATTTAGTCGCACGTATCTTGCAGCATGGATGCAAATTTAGTAGCTAACCGAAGGTGATCAAAATAACTGTTCACCATCAGTCAGCTACTAAAATTGCATCCGTGCTGCAGGATATAAAAAATTACCAGAGTGTGATACTGCCAAAATACGTACTGCATTTCTGATATTGCGCAAAAAAAAAAAAACAATTACTAATATTTTTAGCCATGTTAACACAGACTGACTAACAATTTCCCTTTTAAATACCGTCATAGAAAAAAATTAAAGCATGGAAAACAGAATGTGAAGACAGACGAGTGGCTGGGTAACCTGTGCAAAGCCCTCAAGACGAAACACTGACCCAGGTGTTCCCCACACATTTAGTCGGCGTTTTTTTAAACAAAACTACCCAAAATACATTAGCGATGTTGTATCGAAAATTCTTGAGGAAAAAAACACAATTATCAGATGTTTTGTCTGAATTTGTGATCTTCCTGACATTGGGTGTCCTGTGGTGAAAAGTTGAAAATCTTTATTTCTTTCACTGAACCGATTTTGGCGGATTTTTAGTATGTTGTTAAATAGCCATCCAACAATTAAATGGCGTTGAAAAAAGTTCTGTTGCAATTAGTTTGATGCTAAACCACAATTTGACTGGAGTAGTGCTTCCTGTTAAACGTAGCCGCAAATTTTTGCATCAAGTCACGTGAAGATCAAGGGTCACGCATTCCCAACATCCTATGTACCTTGGTCATGTGATCAACTCCCTCGTGGAATGGACGAACAGGATGTGCTGTTCTGCCCGAGTTTTCCTGATAATTCTGCTCACTTTGATTTGTTTGTAGTGGCAAAGGTAAGTCAATTCCGGTTTTTTTTTCGTTTTCTTCACTGATTCGTTATCGACTGATCGGAATTGTTTATGCATCATGTATTCATTCATGAGCTAATGGCGCGGTATGACTGCATGGATACAATCTCCATATCCCGTGAAAATGTCGTAATAGATGGTTTTCACAGCGACGTCATCAAATTGTAAAGTCAAAATAGCGAGGTTTTGCGAATTCTTATTTGAAGATAAACTAAAAGTAAATCTTTATACAAGTTTCCATTCCCGTAGCTTGTTTTATTTCCAAAATACAGCAATTTTCACAGTGCGTGACACGAAAATAGGAATGCTGTCTCGTTGAAAAAATTCCTCTTGATTTGCAGCGGTATAATCATTTCAAGTATTAGAAGATATGTTTATGCGCATGTATGCTAGTTCTCGAGTGAAAAGAAACAGCTTTTATACAAAAAGTGAACTCCACTGTTGTGAACTCTTTTGTTGATTTCCGGCGGCCATGCACCAAAACTACCAGCAAAAGCGTCTCCGTACAAAGCTCTACAAAGGTGCGTGAAACGTTTCGGCAGATAACTCAGAAATTGTGGGCCACAAAGACCTGAGACTTCGAAAAATTGTTTATGTATTTGTCTTTTATAACATTCATTTTCTTGGCTTCTTCCACTGGACGGTTTCCAATTTATTTTATTGTTGCGTGACAGTGAAGACGATCTATAGGGAGCTTAAGCAACAAGGACAACGACCGCTACGAAATCATCACTTATAAGGGAATTGTTTTATTTATTTATTTTTAATGAACTCCAGTGAGCAGAACAAAGCAACGCGAGTATCTGGTTAATTTATTTCTCCAACGGGTTTCGTCTGATCACACAGCTGACTTCATCAGGGAGTATAGCAAAATGGAGCTAAGGAACTAGCTTTATACCAGTGATTAAGACAAAATTACGTTCCTGTAAGGGTGTGAACAGCAAAAAACACCTACAAAATATGCGTGCAGGATATGACTATAATCTTGCGTTAAAAAATTTGTGTTTAATTTTAGGGCTCACAGATTTAATGTTAAATCCGTGAGCCACAAAATTAATGTGCTTACTCAGCTGGAAAAAATGGCCCACAAATTAACTTCACTACTTGATTTACATGTAACATTGTAAAATCCCGGTAACATACAGCTCTTCCGAACTTGACCAGACGAACTTTTCTTTTGTTTGTCCAAAGTTACTGGTCCGTGACTTTGATCCTTATCCAAGCTCGTACCCAGAGTCCTCTGGCTTTTTGGTCAGTGAGGCAATGCCAGGGAAGACTCTGGGGACATCAATTTAATCGATTTTTTTGATTGGCTATGCCCTTTTAAACTGAAGTTGAGGAACAAAATAAATTTCTGCATTTTCATTGGCTGTTGGGTATCAGCGGAAGCCTTATGAGTTCCTGGCGGAAGCTAGTTTTGCGAGGGATGTTTCGTAGAAACACTTCCGAGAAGCGATGTTTGTAGATTGAAATTGGTTGAAACCACAAGTCTGGTTTTCAAAAGCTGACAGTTGAATGATTTATATCTTTCTAAAGTCAAGTTGAACAAGTTTAGCACTAAATAACTCATCTTCAAGCTTTTGAAAGAACCACACAATTCATGATCAGTATCAATAACTAAAAAAGCGCCACTGCATGCTTGTTCGCAGGCTAGGATAACATAAGAAGAAAAAGACAACAACAACTTCTAATTGTTTAAGGAGGGCAGAGATTTAATAGCAGAGGAAAAAGACCTGGCAGATCAAATATCAATTGTAACCTGAGTTGTGACTTGATGCCAGACATAAAAAGGAGGTTTGTAGATACTGAGAGAAAGACAATATTTTGTCAGTTCTGGCGATTCTTAGCGAATCTGTAGAAATTAATAGAAACACTGGCTTCAAAAGTTTAATCCCATTCAGACACAGGACTTAATATACCAAGGTCTAGCAAGTACTCCCCTATTAAGACAGTTGTGCTATATAATGCCACATGTTGATTTCTATATTTTACAGAGACCAGGGGTCCACACCCTGGAGTGGATATTTTTCCAGACCTGTCTCCAAGGGCAATAAGCATTACTGTGGGGTGAAGTGCAGCCAGGGGCTGCACTTACCCACCACATAATACTTTTAGTGGAAAGCAAGACAGGAGTTATATCTCAGCACCCAAAAAGAAAGTTGACCTATTTTCTAGTATAATACTATTGTCTGTATATCAACAATGAATCTTAAAAATACAAATATCGAGGTAGAAAGTATTAAAAATTATCTGCTTGGTATATTTTAACTGGTTGCGCTAATGTAGTAAAAGTAAGGAGTAACTAAAAAGAGAGCCAAAAAAGGTTCCAGTCCAAATGGAGAGTGGGAGGAAAAAGGACACTGTTGTGATTGAATTATTAAGCCCTGAGAAAATTGGCAGGGAATGGACAGTGATGGAATAAAGGGGAGAACATGGGCATGATGAGCAGGTGATAATATGAATGGAACCTTCGTGGAGTCTAGAAATATCACGATAAAGTTGGAGTGGACTTTGCTAAAAGAGGAAGATGCCTTGTAATAGAACAACCTGAGTTATTTACTGTTCATATATTTTCTTGAACTTTGGATTGAATTATCTACAGTTACTTGGTACAAATAACATTTATTCAAATGTTGAATATTGTGTGACAAAAGAACAGAGATATGATTGTTCCGTAGTATAGCAATACATGTGCACTGATTGGCATAAGGGTCATCTACTATGGGTTCATTAACATCAGCTTATGCTACCATAAACTTGACTTTCCACATGATCTGACCTCAGCCATTATGGTAGTTTCTTTGGTGTTGGTAGTGAGGGGGGGGGGGGGGGGGGGGGGTGGGGGGAATTTATCCATCTCAGCCGTATGCTAACTGAAATCCTTGTCTGGGATTCTATCTATGCTGTTCTTAACTGTGCATGCAGTTGAAGACTCTTCTTAGTAGCTAGCCATCATTTTATATTTTTTTTACCATTATTTTCCTGGGGTTATGAACTAGAACTTGGGTAAACGTGTGTGTCCCCCATGAGAACCTTGCAAAAAGGGCTTGGGTGTCTGATTATAAACAGTAGACTATGAACCGTTGACTGAGTATTTTATGTCTCGTATGACTATGGAAAACACTAAATTTCATAGAGCTCATAGTACCCAGGATGACTTTAGAAGTGTAAACAACCTGAAGGCAATGGTCATGCTACACAACTTTGTAGAAAGGCCAGTTAATTATCTTATGCATACACGTTCTCAGCACTGAGGGGTGTATTAGTGGGAAAAGACCAGCATTCATTAAGAAATTTATAGGTTGTTGACATTTAAAATAGGACCTCTCCATTAATTTTCTTATTATAACCGCCCTACCCTATTCCTAATTAGAATTGTTAGGCATTTGTTATAGTGAGCACTTTAAAATATGCTAACCTTGTTGGATTCTTGTTCAACTTAATCCCAAATAATAATTAAGGCACTAGGAGCGCTGTTTTGCCCATAATTATTATATGAAAATAAGATTTCCAAATAAGGCCCATTTAAATACTCAGCCATCCATAAAATAGAGCCTGGTCGAGAGATAGAGGGGAAATTTATATACCCCTGTATACTCCAACAGGAATCACATGGAATGAGATCATCAGTCAATAACTGGGAGGAGCAAAGAAGGCTCTGGCTCTTTTCTGACAACTTCCAACAGTGAAAGAATGACCAAAGCAAACCAGAAAAATTGTTCATGTGTAAAATATAGAAATCAACATAAAGCATTATATAGCTTAACTGTCCTAATGGGGGAGAACTTGGTAGACCTTGGTACATTAAGTCCTGTGTGCGAAAATGAAAGCCAGTGTTTAGTATTATAGAAAATCGAGCTTTTAAGCTAAGCGGATTAGCCTCCTTGGCGTAAATTACTTTTGCCAATCGAGAGTCGATCTAAAACTACAGATTAGGAAAGAGTCGCCAGAAAAGAAAAAGGTATTGCCTTTCTCTCAGTATCTACAAACTTCCTTTTTATGTCTGGCATCAAATCGCGGCTCGGTTTACGATTGATTTTCGATCCGCCGGGTCTTTTTCCTCCGCTAATAAATCTCGTATAATTTGTTGTCGTCTTTTTCTTCTCCTGTTATCTTAGCCTTAGAGCAAGCTCTCAAATGAAGCTCTGTTATGATCCTTGTCCTCAGTGGCGGTTTTTTAATACTGATCGATACTGAATTGCGTGGTTCGACGACAGAGGAGAAAAGCTTCAAGATGAGTTACTTTAGTGCTAAACTTGTTCAACTTGACGTTAAAAAAAGATATACATCATTCATCCGTCAGCTTTTAAAAACCAGACTTGCGGCTTAAACCAATTTCATTCTACAAACATCTTTTCTCAGAAGTGTTTCTAAGAAACATCCCTCTCAAGAAAAGCTTCCGCCATGAGCCCATTTAGCTTCCGCTTATACCCAACAGCAAATGATAATGCAGAAATTTATTTTGGTACTCAACTTCCATTCAGAAAGGCATAGCCAATAACAAAAATCGATTAAATTGATGTCCCCAGAGTCTTCCCGGCGTTTCCCCGCTGACCAAAAAGCCAGAAGACACTGGATACGAGAATGTGAAGCATGATGCTAATCTCGTACCCAGATCTCTTGTTGACGAAGTCGAAGGCGAGATCTGGTCAAATCCGATTTGTGCACGTGATCGCCTGTCAGGAATGTGACAGGTGATTAAAGAGCCCATGCTCGCGGCCGTTTTTCGACGTGTTAAACAACGAATTTGATAGAGCCGTGAAGTTTTTTCTAACAAACGTGCGCATATCTTAGGTATTAAGCAACTAATTTGTTGTTGTTGTTGTTGTTCTTTGTAACATCTAATTTAGCGCGGCGGTTAGTTTGAATTTAATTATCATAGTCCATGCTAAAACCTCAAAGCAGTACGCGTCAACTTCTACGCAAGAAATTTTTTTTACCCTTTTCAAAAGTCTTTATTGATACCGGGAGAGAGTTTTAAAAAGTCTTTAAGGATAAGATAAAAATGGTTGTACTATTCACGTTCTATCTGAATTGTAAATATCATCCCTGGGGATTAATTAATGATATGCAAGTGAGTATATATAATAGGAAACACTGGCACGCATTGTCCCATTCACTTCACTTTGTCCGACACGGAGGCGATTGGCGACCCACCCACCCTCTCCAGCGAGTAAGTCGGGTTCCAGATTACCTATTCATGTATTCAATTCAGTCTGTCTTGGGCTTGTCCCAGGTCAGATTGACTCCCCATGCCTTATTAGCGGAGCTCTCGCGCGCGAAACGCGTCAGCGGAGCACCATGGGTAAGAAAATGAAGTAATCTACCCGTCCGAGAAAATTCGGTAATCACGTGACCGTACACCGACCGCCCGCCCGAGAGGCCTTCCGTCCGCACCACAGGTACACCAATGTTTTCTCTCACACTTTCTAGCTACTTTGGGAGCCCACTGATTGCACATCAATGTTGTGATCAATTGACAGCTGTCAAAACAAGGTATCCGCTGATCAGTATCACCTGACCGTATCGCGGGCTCAGGTGTCGACCCATCCAGATCGAGTATTTTTCGAAGTTATTCGCTGACAAGTTACTAGTTTTCAAATGATCCCAGGCTCATTTTTTAAATTCATATGTATATATGTTGTGTTTATGTCGCTATGGCCCAGCACTATGAACATTTTGATTTCAAACTGACCTCGGACGCAGCAGGATACTAATCTCGTACCCAAATCTCTTATTGATGAAGCCGAAAGCGAGACTAGTGATTGGCTAGATTGTGAGCGAATGAGGTGATTGTTGTCTCTTACGCACGCTATGGCGTGTGCAATTCATTCTTTGTAAAGTCTTTGCAAAGTTCTGTTCAAATGAATATTTTCACTGAAGAAGTAGTTGTCCGTCTCAAAATAACTAGTATAATATTCATCCCTGGGTATTGTTATTCATGACATTATAATAAGGTATGGGAGTCAATCTGACCTTCCCCAAGCTACCAAACCATACGCCATTGTATAAGAACCCAATCACCGTGACGCCGCTCCCAATAACCAACCTCTCTTCCCAACTCTCGAATCGTGAGTTTCAAGTTATATAATGCACACTTTTTTTCTTGACTCGCTTTTAAGACATTCAGCCAAGAGGGTCTGATAGTGTAATGGGTTCATGATAACCGTCAGGAATATAGGGACATTCCATGACCACTTTGCCCACTAGGAGAAAGTTGATGTTTGGTGTAGTTGGTGCAGTTAGAGTAGTTGGTGTAGTTGCTGTAGCTGGTGTAGTTAGTGTAGTTAGTGTAGTTGGTGTAGTTAGTGTAGTTGCTGTAGTTGCTGTAGTTGGTGTAGTATGTGTAGTTGGTGTAGTTAGTGTAGTTGGTGTAGTATGTGTAGTATGTGTAGTATGTGTAGTTGGTGTAGTTAGTGTAGTTGGAGTAGTTACTGTAGTGAGTGCAGTTTGTGTAGTTGGTGTAGTTAGTGTAGTTAGTGTAGTTGGTGTAGTATATGTAGTTGGTGTAG
>BOPM01001503.1:25096-35130 GCA_022179025.1 Porites australiensis
TTACCAAATTTTCTGGCATGGGTAGAGTTACTTACCCATGGTGCTCCGCAGGGAAGCGCGCCAGAGCTCCGCTACTAACGATGATTACGTGAGTCAGGTGAAAAGTCTTAAATTTAACTCCTTTCCATGGAAAGCTGTTTAAAGCTGATCAAGCCGTATTAAACAGGAATTCAAAGGAATATTTCAGGAAAATAACCGCTATTGACAGTAAAAAAAAACCAATGAAAAGCATTTCATGGCAGTGAAAGAACATATACCCAACAAAGGCGATACAACTCGTCTGGCAAGTAGGACGCAAAACATATGTTTTCTTACCTCGATTTCTGCTGTTATTTTGAAGAAAATGGTCCAAATCACATCCATTTTCTGTAAAAGGTACCTCTACCTTCGAAATGTATCGCTAAAAGCATTTCTTGACCTCTTAAACGGCTGCTAAAGCAACCAGGCCAGGTTTATGGCGATTTTGTTTACACGCTGCCTTATTTCTAGGCAACTGCGTTCGCACAAACCGACAGAGAGAGATATTTATGACCAAAGCTAGTAGGTAGCAACTTTATTTAATGATGGTAACACATGACAGCAAACACTGATGAACTAGTGGCCCTCAGTCGTAATTAAAATATTTAGAACTAACACACGACGAATTAAAATTTAAAAATACTACAAGGTACAATCCTAAATTTACGATATTAAAAACTATTAAGATAAACACAGCGAATTTGAAAATACTATAAGAACAGAGAAAGTGATTTGTACATTAGAATGTAAAAATATGAAAACTTATCTACACGTAAGAACTAGACTAAAAAATACTTTTTAAAAGCATTCTTAAACGCGCCAGCGATGTCCTTCTTTCGCATATCAAGAGGAATCTTATTCCATAGCTTAGCTCCACAAACTTTAAAAGTACGTCCCCCTTCCGTTTCTCTATTATAAAAAGGACATACCAAACTAAACCTTCCATAACGGCTAGCTCTGCTGTCGCTCCTGAGATCTGAGTTTCTAGGTAATTGTTTCGTTATATAGTGTGGGCAGCCATCTTCGTTTCTTATGCGCCTAAATAATAAACTACACTGTTAAAGATTTACTTCGTCCTTAAACGGCAACCAATCAAGCCGTCTAAAAAGGTCTTTACTCCTATCTCTTATATTTGCATCTAAAATTACGCGAGCTGCCCCCTTTGCAGTTTAAATAAACGTTTCACATTCTCTTCCGTTGCCGTGGTCCATGCGCAAGATCCATACAACAATATGGGCTTAATCAATGCATTAAAAACAGCTTGCGCTCTGCGAGGGGCAAATTACTCTTAATCTTTTTAAGTACAGCACGATTAAGCGTAATTGTCGTGCGCGTTGCCCCTGGCGACAAATTGCTAAACTCGCTTCGCGGGAATAACGTAGGGACAGACTTTCTGGGTATAAATGTAATGACTTTGAATGATGATTAGAGTCATTAATTGTCACGTGACCTATGAAGGCTATTTTCAGCACAAAAATCTATTTGGCAATATGGCACCACTTTTAATTACTTTCTGGAAGTTGCAGTTATCGTCATAGTTATGAGACTAGTGGGTACATCATTTTTTGTGGCCGGGCCTTTTAAGTTAATCTTTTAGAAAGGGATGAAATTCGAAAATCGTTTGATAAGGGATCTGGGTACTAGTACAAAATTCCGTTTAATTACGCTTTCAATAAATTATTCAACAAAGCGCGGGCACAGATGTTTAGTCGTTTATCTAGGGACATGTTTGGCTGCAATTTCTTTGATTGACTGCTATTATAGTCTGGTGCCATTTCTCATTTGAGTTTTTTTTCGCGCAAAATGGCCGTTAAAGGTCTCGTGACCTAATTTACATATTCTTTTACACGAAATGGCATAAACTTTTGGGAGTCATTATTTACATGTAACTCAAGTTTTGCCGCTATAGGCCTTAATCCTCAAACTGTAGACCACCCCTCAACTTTTTGAGGGAAATTGAAAAAAGACCCTTGCCGTAATTTCCTTGAGTGACATCCAGGGCTTATCTTTTTCAAAGCTCTTCTTTAAGGGCCTTTCAGGAATTTATACCGACGGAGCTTTTTAGTGGAGCTTTTCTGTGTTTCTGTTTCAGCCAAGGGTTTATCTATATGCTCGTTTTTTGGGTTTTTTACGGTCTTTAGACAATAGCATAGTTTCCGTGCTTAGTTTTCTTTTTTTATATGACCTTCTTTAGCGTCCGTGCGTATATAAGATGACGTTTTCAGTTGTGTTTAATTATGAAATTCGGATTTTTGTCCCTCACCTTTAACTCTCAACTAATTTATCAAATTTCACAAGAATTGTAAAAACATAGGTAAAAGTCTGAAAATTTCATGTTTAAGATGTCATTTTGTGACATTTGACTTTTATTTTCTCAGGCTCACAGAAAAAATTTTCTTTGGTGTTATTACAGATAACTAATTTCACCTATAGCCCTTGAAAAATGTAAAAAGGAATGCTATATGCTTTAAATTATTCTGGTACAAGGTTTTTGTCCACTGAAAGTTAAAATTACTCAATTTCCTGATGGATTCCGTCTTAATATAGTTGAAGCCCTTTATATTTCACCGTAAGACACTTCGTTGCGGGAAAACCACATCGCGATAAGCGAGTTCTGAAAATACAACAAACGCCGTTAACCCTATGTCTAGCAATAAAGAAAAGCAAAGGCTAATGCAGGAAAGTCCGAAAACAGTTAATCCAAAGTTTACAAACCTTATCTGTGTAATCTCCGGGCGTACATGAAAACGACACGACAGTTTATACAGTATGAAATGTGAAATCTACAGGCTTGGCACTTTATACGCCCTGCACGCCCACGTGGGAATACCATAACGCGCTAAAATAAAGAAATTAGCATAACGCGCTAACACTTGATGACGTAAATCAATGTTTACATAATAAATCTGGTAGTCATGGGGTTCCAAATGCAAATTTGTCGAACTTTACGTTTCTCCTGGTCGATTTTGGTAAAGTGTTGTGTGCATCTGCGAATGAGCTCCAGCTTCTAGAGAAGACTATATTCCACAAATATTGACTGTTTTGTTCACGAGATTCATCGTGTTTACATTTGACCTTTGCGGCCTTTTGTCTTTTGTCTGTCTGACAGACAATAGCTAAAACAACGAAACTACTCCGTCGACCAATAAGCGCTTCTGACCGGATTCTGGACAGATTTTGCGTCGTCAGTATAGAATTTCTGTCGCAATTTCTTTTCCCGCAAAACGTCCCTCAGCGGCGATGAGGGAAGAGAAACGTCTGCCGTTCGCAGGGTAAACGGTGCCGTACATGTATGACAATTGTAATAGCCCTTATGCATGTTTACGTCACACAAGCAAATTTCACCACCAAGCCTCGTTTTGAAATTAAAAATAAGCGAAGTTTCACAGAAATGAATTCCCAAGGCAGTAGAGTTGAAAAGAATACCCACGCACAAAAAGTGCAAATGCAAAAAACTTTGTTCACAAACGAGGCTTGTTGGTGAAATTTACTCGTCTGACGTAATCATGCATAGGGGCTATTGAACCTACGTTGGTGGCGCCTTAACTTTGAGCCATTAGTTACAGATATCATTCCATGTTTGTCATCTATTTACATTCGTATACTGCTTTTAAACCCTTTCTTGTCATGTTTTTTGTAAGCATTTAGTGTCTGCTTACGCCGGTTTATTTTCCAAGTAATTTAAAAAAATCCATCGGCTTTAGTTTTAAATTTTTATAATCTTACTAAAATCCTAAGGTGTATTCTATTCGAGAAGCGTTTGTGTTTCAAACCGAAATATATACATTTCGTATATTCATACGTAGTTTATGTTGCTTTTCCTTCTTGTCTTCGCCGCGAGGATCAGTTTGTTGTTTTTTCCCTCTATTTTTCTCATCACGAGGACATGCCCTTGTCATGCATGGTAAATGATCCTTTTTCGGATCTTCCGTTTTTTTGGTAGTGAAGAATCCATATGATCTCAGATCACAAATCCGTTATTGGATTCTGCCAAAAAAAACGCACCCCAAATTGAGGGATTAGCCGATTGCGCCACTGCGACCCAAGGAAGTTTTAGAGTGCGAAAATAGGTATAAAATTATGCACTAGTCTCGGGACCAGATTGGGCACGCACGTTCGTGACTTTTCGGCTTGTTTCGGCTATTTCAGAAAGTGAGACCGGAATTACTTCGAGATATCTTGAGATCACCTCGAGTTCTTTCGGCTACAATAAATATTTTAATTTACTCGAGGAATAAATAATGATTTGTTTTGGCTTGTTTTGGCTTTGAACCGACTCACCCGCGACCCGTCAAATCAGACGCTAAGTGATTGTGCCAAATGTGGACGAGACGAGAAAATTACTTGGTTTGCCCATGCTGCCCCTATCTTGACTTCTGGTTTTATTATTATAATTATAACTTAACGATGGTCACAACGGCTACAAGCGTTTCTCCGCTTGCTTCGCAGCGAAAAAGTCAAAGATCGATCATTTGTGGTCTTCTCAAAGTATGAAGTAAAGGTTTTGAAGTCTTTTTTCGTTCGCATCGTGTACGAATTTACCGTCGCGTCGTTCCGAAGGGAAGGCCAAAAACCATCCAAGGGTGCGTTTCTTTGAGATGATCCGGATCAGGATCAGTGATCCGAGATCACTCAGATCATGGTAGATCAACTTAATCGATTAATCCTTGTCCAGAGTGGATTCATCGGTTTATTTAATCTACCATGATCCGAGTGATCTCGGATCACTTTTGATCCGGATCATCCCAAAGGAAAGCTCCCCTAGTCAGAACGCAACTTTAACCGCTGACCTGCACGTAGCCAAAACTTAGGATATTGCAGTCTCGTTTTGCCATGTTGTTCGACGTGACGCGTTTGGAAATCTTAGCGAGGATGGACAATCTTTCAAAGAATATGGAAAAATATTGTTTTCGAAGAATCTTGCACGAGTTTGAGTTGTTCCTGAAAGGTTTGATTGGAAAGATGATCGTTAGAGGATCAAGGTGTTGTGTATCATGGCCAGAGCAGCCATCAGTGACATCAGTCCTTGAGAACGTGTACCGTTTACATTACAGCTTTTTCAAAGGAAAAAGCCAGAACATTTTACATGTTTCCTTTTCATTGATGTTATTATTTATTTTAATGTTGTGTTCCAAAATTTCCCGGGTATTTTCTCAGCAGAGCTTCTTTGTTCTGTCTGTTGTTGCGTCGTCCCGACGAGCACAGGACAGGAGATGAAAGAAAACGGCAAACCTTGTGTGACAAGTGGGACAATAATCTTGTTTGAAAAGAATTTTTCGCAAACTTCACCATCCTTTAAAGAGATCTTTTTGTAAAAGACCAGAAAACATTAATGTTACGGAAGATCACGACAAAACATGCAAGAAATAGGCCTGTCGCGTTTGTCACACGCAAGTAATTCTGTTGCATAAACTCACTAACACAGCTGTCCACGGCTACAACCCCGCTCTGTTTTGGGTTCTATCGGTGTCGTGTCAATGTCTTGTAAAGATAATTTTCGTGTAGACTAGTACGATCAGCATTGGAAAACTCAATTTGTCTGTAAATTGTCGCTGTTTTCGAATTGTTTCATGATTAATTGACAGTTACAAGATGCTGCACAAAGACGTTTGTCTTTGTTGAGTTTACCTATTTTACTCCAACATCAAACGAAAACGTTTAGCCAATTCCATGCTCAACGTAACTGACTCCTTACCCATTTCTTACACATCTTAGATCAGTACATAAGACTGTTATGCTCTTTTTGAAGCCTGATATAAAAGAAGAGTAGAGAACTATTTTTTCACCCGCGTTTGTATTAGTACTCACCACCAGTAGCCTTAAAAGTAAAGTCGAGAAACATGGAGTATTTGTGGAATTCGTGCCCGGAAGCTCAGAAAACCTGGCTACGATGTAAACCATCCACGTAAAGTGCCGAGCTTCACCAAAAACGCACCTTTTTAATATCTCAGGAGAGTAACGTTTCTGGTTGTTCGTACAGGGATAGAATTGTATAAATCACAGATGAAAAACATTTTTGACTTCCAATCCGGAGACATAGTGTTTTCAAAATCCTATCGGGCTCCCAGATTTATAGACACAGGGCATTTCATAACTTAAATCAACATCGCCTTTGTTGGTATTTGGAGTGACAACTGTGGACACAATGGCTGAGGCACTGTCATTATGGTTGCCTTTCGTGGATGTCAAAGTACCTTTTTCATTCATCAGGTCAGTTGCTCATACTGACTGAGAAAAGAACTTGCAAGCATAAAAAAGTTGACACTAGCTTACCTGTCTTCTTAGAATAGGATTAAAGTAACAAATCGGTAGGATTTGAAAGATATCCTATTATCCTAGCACGCGACAGACCGAACACAAACGAGCGACGAGAAATGGTGATGTCAACAATCAAATTGCTGAACACCATTTACAGACGAAACATCAAATCGACTGGGACTCTGCGACATGCATTACGTATTCTACAGACTACTATCATCTACTTACTTAAGAAAGCTGGTTTACTAATTTAGAACAAACGCCACTCAACCGTAGCCAACAGTTACCGGCACCGTACTAACGACTTATCGACGAAGTCATAGTTAATTAAAGTGGACTGGTTGGGAAACCCTTTGTTATAGGTTTTTGTTAGCTCTTTTGGACCTGACCGTGCACAACGTTCAGTAGCATTCCTATCATCTTGAAGTTATTGACCAATAGAAACATTGCATTAATTTATTCAGTCATAATTTGTGAACAGAAAACAAAGGATTGTACACGGTCAGGGAGCTCCCAACATAACCTACAGCACCATTGTTTTAAACGTTGATGTTTGCCGGGTTTCCTAACCAGTCTCCTCTACTAACTATGCCGTTAGCAAGCACAACTAACTACGAGAGAACGACAGGACAACTGACAATTTGACTAACAATAGACGACTGTTTAACTGTGACAAAAGACGGATCGAAACGTACCAATTACATTACGAGTCTTCGTAGCCAATAACATCACGGCTAAAATGACAGACGCCTAAGAACATCGGGACGTAATTGACCAACCAGGTCAATGACCAGAGTATAATACCGTCAACAGACGTGATACAACTTACTTTCACTCTGAAGATGACTACCGCACAGGTTGTCAAAACGTCAGTCACTGTCAACAACAACAGTCCTATTCAGGACTACGTTCACCCGGACGATCAAACTCAACCTACTTTTCAAATATCCTAGCTATATTTAAAAGAGAAACGCTCACAAAAACGTACCCTCCAGAAAAACACTAATGACTGACCAACAATGCATATGAGCATCTCATGTGGCTAGATATATAGTGACGTATACTGCTGACGAGACAGAGCTGGTCCGATCTACAGATGAAAGAACAAAGCTACTAATGATGAGAATCGAAGGTCAATTTAAAAGCCTTATCCTCTCGGTTGTTTACCCTTTGAAAAGTAGCAAATGCTATGTCACCTTTATCAAGGTTGTTTCAGTGTACGCTTATAAAGCGAACGCTATGATGCTTACAGAAGAACCAAAACTAAAACACAAAGGGCTGGAAATAATAACAACAAAAGTACACGACAATGACAAAGGCATAGCTACTCTAGATAAAATTGGATACGATAAAAAAAAAAAAAAAGCTCTTTTAGCCTACCTCTTACTGCTTGTTCACATCGTCTTTGTCTTTTTCATTAGTGGACGAACTAACGGGTAGGCGCATTAAAAAGGGCACAAAAGGATCCAGTCCTCTATTTTCCGGGAGCCAAGTAAGGATCTGAAAAATTTTCTCGTCATAAAACAGATCCGCTTTTGCTAACTAGGGAACCGTATAAACAACGTTAAGGGATGTGCTGTTAGAAAAATTTTTAAAGGCCTTTTCAAGCCTGTTATAACTATCATATTTTTATTAAACATTTTACTGATGGAAAGGCAAAACTGTAATTACACAGACGTTTCTGATCTGTTTACAGGGAGGTCTTCTTCTTCTTATGTATGCTGCTTTATTTATCAGGTGTAATATACATTGTGTAATAACAGTATGATAATATATTGTTATCGTTTGCAAGGCATCATAGGACAGTACTGGTGACATGGCTTCAGCCTTAAACCCTGATGAGATTCTTTGTACAACAGCGCAAAAAGCAAACTTTCAACGCCTAACACGACTTTTAATATGTGGAGGCACCAGTCTACTGAGGGAAACTTTTGACCAGCACTGCCCACCAAGTCATCTTCCCACGAGTCTAAGTAATCCTGCTACAGAGACTTTGCTTAAAAAAGCAAAGCTCACTAAGCCTCAGTGGGAGTGTCTTTATCCCTCCCCAGGGGTATATGGTGAGTCAAAAGATTTTGATCTCACACTGTTGTTCAAATTACTGAGGACAATTTGTGGCCTCGCACCTCCACCTACAGGATGGGATGCTTCACCAGCAACAAGTAATTTAAGTCTTGCTGCGGATTTGGTGAGAATAAAAAATTTCCGCAACACCGTTTATGGACATGTACATGAAGCTATGGAGATCACAAATGACCATTTTTCATTGCTATGGATTGAAATTAAAGAAACCCTATTAAGAATTGCGGGAAGAATCAGTCCAGCCAGAAAAAGTAATTGGCAGGAAGCTATCAATAAATTTTTAAGGGATCCTCTTACAAAAAAGGATGAGAGGAATGTCCAGGAACTTGAGAGATGGTATGAGGAAGATGTTGAAGTTAAGAAATCCCTAAAGGACCTCAAAATCTCAACTGTCAAAGAAATAGAAGGTCTTAAGGAAGAAACCCAAAAGATGAACTCAGAGCTTGGAGAGATACGTCAGTTGTTAGACGGGCTCGGCTCGAACCCAACTGCTGCCTCTAACATAACTGCAGCTGGTAAGCTAAGTGCTACTTTTATGTCCTTTTAATACCCTTGATATTTACGTTAATCCTCGTAATAGATGATAATAGATGTATGCCAGATTTACAGGCGCGGATCTAGAATAAATACTGACCGATTTCCTAAACGAGCGCCAAAGATGCAGGTCAATCGATGCTCCCACGGGAAATTTTTTTTTCAGATTTTAACTCTTAAAGGTCCCCTTTCCTTGGTTCCTGAGTCATTCAGACAGGATTGACACGATTTCAACTTGGAATTTTTTTTATATATATTAAAGAGACTTCATTCATGAAAAATCTGACCAATTTGCTACGGTAGTTGTAGCTTAAGTTCCGTCAACGGCAAGAGACATTCCATTTTTTTATTGTGGAAGTGGATATCATTGTTTTCGCAATGATCCGTTCGATTTGCATGTTTTATTTTTTGGGCATTTTGGTGGGGTAGAATTGCCTTTTTGTTCGTAATAAAGTGGGGGATCCGGGGGCATGCTTCCCGTGGAAAACGAAATGCTGATTTTGGCATTCTGGTAGGTTGTTTGCATTAGGGAGTGAAAGCAACGGCGACGGCAACGAGAACGGCAAAAAAACGATAGGTTTAGATTGGCAAAGGCAACAACTTTGCACGTGCATCATGCTTTTCTGTACATTTCTTTGCCGTCACTGTACGACTATGACCAAGATCACGTTTTATGAAGGACGAGAAAACGTGACAACGATTGTGAACTTAGTCCTTTAGAATCCAACGCCAAGATTTGAGAAATTAAAAGAGTTGCAATAATAGCGATGAGTTTGAAGAAGTGCGAATTCCTTTTCGGATGACGTTTTCGATGCCGTTGTTAAGCTCCCTATTAGGGACCTTAAAATCCGACGACAGCGACAGCAACGGGAACGTCACAAAAGCAATAGGTTTAATAACTAAAACAACAATTTTGCGCGTGCATCACGCTTTTTTGTACATTTCTTTGCTGTCACTGCACGGCTACGACGTGAAAATGCCTAATTTCACGTTGTACAGAGGAAGTACACAAGCGACGACGAAATCTCCTCCCTCTTTCTGAACTTGGATATGGTTATTACGGAATTCAACTTCAAGAGAGTTCGCCTACATTTGACAAAGTTAGTGACTTAGATTAATCGCGATGAAGATTGAAAGAACGC
>BOPM01001503.1:35140-55365 GCA_022179025.1 Porites australiensis
AATTTTTTTGGGGCCCCCCCCCCCCCCCCCCTTCCTTTACACTCAATATTTTTTTGCCTGGCTCCCCTTTGAAGCCATTTTTGGCATTCCCCCCCCCACCCCGTCAAATCCCTGTCAAAATTTTATTGTTTTTAACGTGTGACTTTCTCAATGCTCTCTGTCACGTCTAAGGCTCCGAAATTTAGAGAGAGGTTAACAAGCGAATTGGGTTTGGATAAGGAATATGTCGATAGAGTTTACGGAACTTTTCTCCTCTGGTCATGCTAGATCATGCCAGCAACCTCTAAAGTAACTTAACAGAAAGGTTCTGTGAACTGTAGGGAAGATCCATCAAAGATTCCGTCACTCATTGTGGAGTAGCCGTCGTTAACTCTCTGCCATTACAACGGCCGCTGATAAGAGGACACTGTAAATGCACGTAAAAAAATTCCATGGGCAAACAATTCAAACTAACGCCAAAAAATTATTCTGTAATCACCATAGAACGATTCTTAATCCAAAAAGTTCGCTATCAAACGATGGCTGAGATTTAGACAGATAAAAACAGCCTTCCAAAATCTCCAACAAAACTTGAAAAAGTCGGGCCGACTTTCTCAAGTTTGTTTTCATTGGCTTGCGCATGCGTCAGGGGTAACATAGGACCTTTAAATAGTCTTGGTCGAACGCTTAATATAAGTTTGACGGTATTTATTTTCTTACCAGTAAGGGGAGGAATAGAAACTAGAAACTTGATTTTGAATCTGTCTCGGTACATGATTGTTTAATTACTAAAAGTTACTTTAACTGTGAAACTCGTTAAGAAAGATAAACATCGGGGGAGGTGCCTAAGGGGCTAGTGGAACCAATAACTGCTGCTGAGTGCAGCGCATAGCGATGACAACCCTGTGAGTGGCATACACCCAGGCACCATCACACTTCTAACCAGCGGAAACCTACATCGAAAAAAAACTTGGGCTGCAGCTTGTCCTTTGGACAGGCAGCCCTTGCGTGTCTCAATGATTAGATTACAAGATGATTTGCCTGGAATCTGCCCGTGGAAAAACTGAGCTCAAATACTTACTTACCAGCACGTTTTCGAGCTCTGCATATACTTATCAAAGAAGGCTAGCTAGGGAGCAGAACACTTCACAAGCTTGAGCACCTTTAAGTGACGCAAATGTAATGGCCTGACTTCAGTAGAGATGCAGTGTGTAAATTCCTGCAAGGGCCCCTGTGAAACCATTCAAGCACCCCCATTAATCTCAGACTGTTGGCCAGCAATGTCTGTAGTTTAACTTAGCCTAATTATTTGTGACAACTTATGTCTATCAAATGGCAACTACGTAGTTGCATAACCTTAGCGTTTTCAAAACGAGGTTGTTAAACTGATGTCAAAGATGTTATCGTGTTCCGCTTTTTAATCTTTGCCTCTTCTGGAGATACCTGATGTTTCGGCAGGATCTATTTACTGAATTTTTCACTTTCTAAAATTTCCAGACGGTAAAATATTCTGACGACAAAAAATGTTCGGACAGAAAATTTCCTGGTTGCTTTTGTTGTTGTTAGAAAGTTTCATATTTCAAGCACCAGGCAAATAGGCCTAAATATGTTGAAAGGGAGTTTTAATTAAATAATTATTTGCATGACTCACGATGTTTCTTTCCAAACAGTTCTGCCATTGACGATTAATTGTGAGACTACCCCAGAGCAGAGCAAGCAAAATGGCATTCCATCTACACAAGCAATTTTAAATCTAGTTGCTTCCAAATACTTGAAAAATGTTGACCCTTCAACTCCAGAGGAGTTTAATGGCTTTGTACGGTATCTCCATGAAGTGCGCAAAGTGCTAATTGTCGGCACCCACAGTGGGAGTTTAATAATCAAAGTAAAGTGCAGCACTCTGGCGATCCTTGAGGATTTGTGGGACGATTACTGCACCGGTCATCTGAATGAAATGGCGCAGAAATACCTTGTGACAGAAGAGATTCTGAAGATACTGGGCGTAGCTGAACTGATACTTACCACAAACATTTCAGAAGAAAAGTACAGAGAATGTCAAGAGCATTTCTTGAATTTTCACGGTAAGGTATCATGGAGTTACATTTATATCCAGAGATTTTTACGAGAACAATACGTTTTTAGCTGTCCACCTTTTATATGCTTTATTGAAGGTTTAGAGCTGGACAATGGAAACACCACTGGATCAGGAGAAGAGTCTGCTGAGGTAATTTGCTCCACAAAAATATCCAGTCTTTGATGCATCAATTCAGCTGGCTGCTCCGCGTCCTAGTCCTCGACTCCAAACTTAATGTAATATTTCCTCGTTACACAAAGTAAAGCGAAAATGGTATTTCCGATGATTTATTGATTAGTATATTTTTTCGTATCACAAAGTCCCAGCTTTGCTGCCTTGTTTGAGGCGTCCAATTCACGTTCGTTGACATGTAAGCGAATTTGCCTTTCTTGAAGTTGTACTTTTGCGGCAGCTTGTGCGTAACTAAGAAGCAACGGAAAGACGTGATTTTAGTTTAAAGACGAGTTTAAAGATAAACAAACTGCTGGTATTGAGAACGAATTTACTGCAGAGTTGAAAATTTTTATTTAATCAGCTTCTGAAAAAAATCAACAATTCTGTAATACTAGTGAATTTACATTTCGTAAAGGGGACAAAAAAACTGAAATAAATAAAAAGGGCTATTTTTGGATAAAAATGGTAAAAATATAGCATTTCTGCAAAGATTAAGGAAGAGGTTCAATAAAAAGGGGAACGAAAGATCCGAAAACTCAGATCTATCGAGAAACTCCGCCCCTGAATATTATGGTTCTTGCGTGACTTGTGTGATAGACTCTCATCTCAAAAGAAATGGTGCGGTATTACAGAATATCATAATAGCAATTACCACTATCACTTTCGATGTATCAACATTTTTCTCGTGCAATGTTTAAAATATGCCGGTGATAATATCATGACGTTTTGATAATTCAACCCTGCCAAAAATATAATTACATTATCTGTGAAGTTTGCATGATACTTCAAAGTATGATGATCAATTTATCACTGTCACTGTCACTGTCACTGTAACAATCAAATTATCAAATCTGTGATAGTTTAAAAAGGACTGGTTTGATAGTGTGATATATCATGATAATCTCAAAGTATCATGATATTATCAAAATGTTACTGTAACTATGACCTGTGGTTGAGACTTTGTTTTCTACGTTATCCTAAGTTAATGATATTTCACCTATTTAGTCTCTCTTCTTAATCTTACCGTTATTTATTTAATTTCTTTCATGTCATTTAATTCTATTTATTGTATGTAATTGTCGCCATTTGTAAGGAAATTATAGCGTCATTGTGGCGGGACAACTTGTCACATGATCTGAGAACTGAACTTTGCACAAGAGTCTTGGAACTGTGCAGTCCTTCGGAGCCAGTCGCGGAGCTGATCGAGTGTGCTGATCATTGGAATTTTTACGCGAATTAATGTCGATGAGTTCTTTAATTGTAGAACAGAGTACGGAATTCTAAAATCTGAACATGTTAAGAAATATACCGTCAAGGGAATGAAGAATTAAAGCTAAATGGAACTGGTTGTATCACATATAATTTGTGACACGGTCCTTCGCAGTTGCCGGATCGGCTAACAACAAGTTTAAAACAAGTTGAATCAATTAATCGTCAAGATTAGGATTACAGTACAAGAAGAAAACAATGGACCCCAAAAAAAGCAAAGAGAATTAGAAATGCCCACAGAGCTTTTGTTCAGAAAACGATGGAAGGTGCAACGAAGATCTTAGTCGAGCATACTGCCGATCACGTGGAAGGTTTATCAAGGGAGAAACTTATGGGATTGAAATTCACCCTGAATGAAAGGCTAGAAACTATCCAAAAGCTGGACGAAACAGTTCTGGAAAACACTAAGAAGAGAGGCATTGAGAAAGAAATCGAGGATTCCGGTGAGTTTTGTGCAAACGTTTACCGTATTTTGGCCAGAATTGACTTTGTTTAGAGGACGCTAAAATAGCGGACACGTGCAAACTTCACCAAGCTTCTCTCAAGGCAATAACAATGACAAAAGCAATGAGGGCGCGAAAGTGAAGCTACCCAAACTAGAACTTAAGTCATTTTCAGGCAATTACGAGGAATGGCAGAGTTTCTGGGACACTTTTGAATCTGCGGTTAACAGAAACACTGACATTTCACGAATCCAAAAATTCACCTATTTGAAGAGCTGTGTGACAGGCGCAGCCGTTTCTACAATTACTGGGTTACCTCTAACTGAAGATAATTACGAAACTGCCATTGATATTCTTAGAGATAGATTTGGTAAACCACAGTTGTTGATTTCTAACCACATGGAAGCTACTGTTGGTAGGGAAACCTTGTTAATCAAAACATTTGGTGACAACCCAGCATCTGTAAAGGAATGTGATATTGTACAATTGTGCATCAGAACAATAGATGCAATGAGTGTGTACTTCACTGCTTACGTTGTACCAGTAATATGAAGTCCAGTATCGAACCAAGAAGTTCAAAGTGCAGTAGAATGCTATCCATACCTTCAAGGGCTACAACTTGCATGTGGAACTGTTAATAGAACAGTTAGTGTCGACTTACCAATAGGAGCAGATCACTCCTGGTCTTTCTTTACTGGAGGAATAATCAGGGGAGATCCTTCTGGACCCGTAGATCTTGAGCCCATGTCGGGACCAGCTTCAGTTCCAGCATTGACAGAGTCATGCACTGTTAATCTAAGTGCTACACATGTTTTGAAGATTGAGTCAGCTAACATCAGCCATGTGCAAGATGATTTGCAGAAAGTTGGGGAGTGAGGACCTCAGGCATAAGGGACACTGAAACTTCAGTTCATGAAAAGTTTACAAATGAGACAAGATCCACTGGTGAAAGATACCAAGTCAAGCTACCATTCAAGGATAATCAACCTATGCTGTCAGATAATTGCACAGATGCATCACGAAGGTTGGCAACTATGATTAAGAAGCTTAAGACCCAACCAGAAATAATGAAACAATATGATCAGGTGATTAAGGAGCAATTAGAAAGTGGAGTAGTTGAAGAAGTGCAACAAGATCAAGTCTTAGGGCGTGGAAATGTACACTATCTCCCACACAGGGCAGTTGTGAGGCGACGGAGATACAACAAAGGTGAGAGTTGTATACGATGCCTCATCCAAGGTGCTTGGACCAAGCTTAAATGACTGTCTGCATGTCGGACCTTCATTAAATCCTCTTCTCCTAAACATTTTGCTGAGATTTAGAGTTTATGAAGTTGCTGTAACTGCTGATATTGAGAAAGCATTTTTGAATATTGAGATTGACCCAGAACACAGAGCCTTTTTACCATTTCTATGGTTAGATGATGTCGATAAGGAATCACCTGAGATTAAGTTACTTCGGTTCACAAGAGTTGTATTTGGAGTGAATGCTAGCCCCTTCATTCTCAATGTTACTATCAGACACCATGTTAATACATGTATGCTGAATGACAATGCATTTGCACTTGAGCTTTTGAAGTCTTTGTATGTAGATGAATTCGTTTCTGGGGCCAAGGATGTGATTTGTCGAAGGAGATAAAACTTTGTCTCAAATCAGGAGGGTTCAATATGAAGAAGTGGAAAAGCAACTCAGCAAGTCTTTTGCAATCCCTGAAACAAGATTCTGCCTTCCGTGGAGACTTTGCTACAAACAGTAAAGAATGTGTTCAAGAGGAAGATGAGAGTTTCTCAAAGTCAGTTTTTAAGCAAGGTACTGAGAAAGAGCAGAAATTTTTGGAAATGCTTTGGAACCCTGACCAAGATGAACTGATCTGTAACTTGACTGAGATGTTGGAGGGTGGGGAAGTTCAGCCAGCAACAAGAAGACTCATTCTCAGCACTACTATGAGATTCTTTGATCCCTTAGGGTTAATATCTCCAGTTATTCTACCCTTCAAGATTATGTTTCAAAACCTGTGCAAGGCACAAAGGGACTGGCATGGGACGAGTTAGTGGATACCGAACTCAACCAAAAGCTGGCTGAAAGAGTGAGTTTTAAAAGGTGTGATGCTGAAGGTCTCGGTGGGAATGAAGTTAAATCGCTCCAACTTCATTGTTTTGCAGGTGCGTCGGAAAAGGCGTACGGAGCCGTTGTTTACATGAGTTTAGAATATGAGTCAAGAGTAGAATGTGATTGTGGCGTCAAAAACCCGAGTCGCTCTGTTGGATAAGCAAACGATACCGCGTCTAGAACTCTTGTCTAACCTTTCTGCGTCAAGATTGGTGAAGAGTATGAGTCAAGCTTTAGAAAACGTTGTGAACGTTGATGACGCAGTCAATTGGACGGATTCTATGATTTCATTGTGTTAGATTAGAAACACTGATAAGGAATACAAGCAATTTGTGGGGAATCGCGTGAGTGAAAAGAGACGAAATGCACTGCCTGAGCAATGGAGGTACTGTCCTACATTAGAAAACCCGGCTGACATTACATCAAGAGGAATTAAAGCCACTGCACTCAAAGAAAGCAGTTTGTGGTTTCATGGTCCAGAATTCCTGTCTAAGGAAAGCATCTACTGGCCAGTCCAGCCTGTAAATGTACAATCCAAGGAAAAGTTCTGCGAACTGAAATCAGCCAAACCTACAGTCTCCAGCTTATTGAACACGTGTACCGAAAAACAAGAAGCAAATCTGGAGAGCATCATTAATCCTGAATCTTACAGTTCCCTCACGAAGTTACTTCACTTGTATTGCTATTTGTCAAAATAATTGAAAAGAAGAAACGACGGATCAACTGATCAAGAAGAATCCTTGCAAGTGTACAAGCAAGCTAAGAGGAAGTGGATTAAACACGTTCAAAAGGGTATCCTAAACAGTGACAAGTACCAGTAAGTGAAGTCGACCCTGGCACTTTATCAGGACAGTGAAGGTGTAGTCAGATGTCAAGGAAGAATAGGTTTGTCATCATTACCTTATAATACCAAATTTCCTGTGCTTCTGCCGAGAGAACATTACTTTGCGAGATTGGTGATCCTCAAGTGCCATGAAGAAGACATGCACAATGGAGGGAGCAGAGACACTGGTTCAACTGCGTTCGAAATATTTGGTCGTTAAAGGGAGACAGACAGGTAAGAAGATATTAAGCAAGTGCGTGGTATGCAAGAAACTTGAAGGTCGCCCCTATGGAGTGCCTCCTACCCCTCAACCACCTGAGTTCAGATTGTCTGACGACTTCGCATTTTCATGTATAAGAGTAGACTTTGCGGGTCCCATTTATGTCAAGGATGTGTACAACAAGAGTGGTGTTATGAACATGGCATACATTGTGCTATATATGTGTGTACATCTAGTCGCGCAGTTCATTTAGACCTTGTTTCAAATATGTCAACTCAAGCATTGGTGAGAAGCTTCAAACGGATCACTGCTTGACGAGGTGTACCTAGGCTTGTTGTATCGGACAATGGTTCCGCTTTCAAGAGTGAAGAGCTCAAAAGGTTGTTAGCAGAGTATAGCATATCCTGGAAATATCCTGGTGGGGTAGATTCTTTCAACATCTCGTTAAATCAAAAAGCGCTCCCTGAAAAGAGTTCAGGAACAGCTCGAGTCACTTATAAAGAACTGCTTACAATCATTGTCGAGACAGAAGGAATCCTGAATTCAAGACCTCTAACTTATGTGACTGATGAAATGCGAGATCTTCTTACCCCGTCGCAACTTGTTATCGGTCGTCGCTTGTTGAGTTAACATGGAAGCGTTAACCGACCAAGTGAGGGATATCACACTGTGCACGATCTTTCAAGACGTGAGAAGTACTTGAACACTTTACTTTCACATTTTTGGAAACGTTGGCAGAAGGAATACTTAACAGAATTACGTGTTCATCACAATTGCAATTCGAGTAACAAGAAGCCAACGATTAAGGTCGGAAATGTTGTTTGCGTCAACAAGGACAAAGCGCCGAGACAACTTTGGAGTATGGGAGTCGTCAAATCTTTCCTTACAGGACGAGATGGCTACCACAGAGGAGCTGTTGTAAGAGTGCGTAATGGAGATCGAGTCGTGGAAATGCAAGACCCCTAAATGGGCTTTACTCTGTGGAAGCTTCACTAACAATCAATGCGCATGTCATTGAAAGTACTACGAACATTAGCCTTCTCGGAGTTAACATCAACGAACACCTTGTATTTAGCAAGCACATTAGTGAACTGCCTATAATAAAAGCTAGCCAGAGTGGGCGTCCTCTCAAGATTAAGAAATCTGATCCCTACTAAAGCAAAATTGCTTTTATATAAATCCTCGATATTGCCATATTTAACATATTGTCATCTTATATGACATTTCTGTAAAGCCTCCGACGCCAGAAAAGTTGAAAGAGTACAAGAACGGGCCCTTAGGATCGTGTATGACACACATTCAGTAGAGTACTCTAATCTTCTTAACCATGCCAATCTACGTAGCCTACAAAATCGTCGTAATGTATAAACCCTACCTTAATGTATAAAGTCAAAGATGGTTTGGTACCTAGTAATGTCGTTGACATTTTTAGTGTTAAGTCATCCAAATATCACTTAAGATATATGGATTTTCATTTACCCAGATTCAATGTTGTTCGTTACGGGAAACATTCAATAAGGTATTTTGGACCATATATATGGTCTAGATCGGACAACAAAATCAAGGACAATCCTACTTTACAATCCTTCAAGTCCAGCATACGGCGTATTAACTTTGTTGATCTTATAAGTGAAAATTGTGGCTCCTGTCTTATTTGTAGTACTCTAGAATTTTTAGAAATATTTTAAGCATTTTTCTCTATATTTTAGTGGGGATAACTCCGTAATCTTTTAACTTTTAAATTTTTAGCTTTTATAAATTTTAGATTTTAGAGAATTATTAATCCACCTCATGATGCCTTGTATAAACTCATTTTATAATTTTTTTCCTACAATTTTAGTGTCCTCAATTAGCTTTTATAAACTAAAGACATCGACACTTAAATAAAGTTGTTATGTTGTTACGTTACGCTACGTTACGTTACGTTACGTTATGTTAAGTCGAATCACAAGTGCGGGAAAAGAATCAGAAAAGAAACACTGATTTCCCTATTACCTTCGTGCGAAATGCTGAACATAAATATTCAGTCAAAGAACAGCGAACTCTTTTGCTTTCATTTGTTAGAATATTCGTTTCGTTGTTGATTGACCTGTGTCGATCAAGGCGGGGAGTGTGTAAGGAAATTATTGCGTCATTCTGGCGGGAAAACTCGTCACGTGATCTGAGAACTGAACTTTGCACAAGAGTCTTGAAACTGTGCAGTCGTTCGGAGTCGTGGAGCTGATCGAGTGTGTTGATTGAGTGTAGATCATGGAAATTTTTACGCGAATTGATGTCGATCAATTCTTTAAGTGTAGAACAGAGTACAGAATTCTAAAATATGAACATTTGAAGAAATATACTTTCAAGAGAGTGAAGAATTAAAGCTAAATGGAACTGGTTATATCACACATAATTTGTGACACCGTTGTTGTCCAGTCCATTATTCGCGAACCGTTTAAAGTAAATATGTCTCTCCTTTCCCCTAGTTCCTTAGCTATATGGGGAAGTTAAATGTAACTATCAACAGCTGAGTTTGAATTAAATTTGTTAGTGTCGTTTAGAGACCGCCCTTCAAGTATTACATTTGGAGTGCCCTTGTTTCGATTTATCAAAATATCAACAACACCATGATAATGAAATATCATGACCCTATCCATCTATGATCAAAAATATCATTGTAAAGTCGGTATATCATCAACATCGTAGTGATATCAAAATATCACATCATCCACGATATTTTGATATTCTGCAATCATGTACCAGATTATTTTAAACACGCAACCACCACTAACAAAACTGTTGCTTAGATATATGCATCCGTTGGGATTTTTGTGCTGCTTTAATACATTTTTCGTGGACCAAGGATCGCATTCACGGACCTAGGTCCCTCGAGAAAGGTTACCTTTTTTCCAATTATAAGAAAAAATCTTTCTTTTTGGAACTTGCCACTTTATGGTCATAGTGAGAAACACAGAATTATCGTTAGGGAGAATTTTAGCTCGTGAGGATATCATTCAGGTAAGATATTTAAGATTTTTATCGCGGACCAAGGATAACCTACTGTTCTTTAATTTCCAGGGATTCGAACTGCAAATGGGATTTCGCAGAGGCAACCAATCTAAAATTGTTCCCAGGGTGTTTTTCTCTTTGTCAAGAAGTACCACACTCGGGTTTCTTAAATATTCCAAGAAACATTTTGTATTTTGTCCAAGACAGTTAGAGTGAAATTTCTTCATGTTTACTATCGACGGAGTAAAACAACCCACCTTTCCCTGATCACTTTAGTAGACTTGACAGGAATTTTTGGTAAAAAAAAATCGTTCCAACTTCTGTTGCCTATTGCCTATTAATGGGATGGGTGCAGATTTTTGGAAATGAATCTTTTAACCCAAATCCATGACTGTTCACGAAGTTTGGAAAATCTTCTGTATGACTCTGTTTTTATTTGCCTTCATAGACCAATTCAGATGAAGATGATGATGACGTTGATGATGACATGGTGACAACGGTACCTTAAGTTATATATATGAAAGGAATTGGAACAGTTTTCCTCTAGTGCCAATCACGGTCACTGAGGCTAGAATTTCCCTGTGCCTTACTCTACCCTTTTAAGTGTTGTTACCTATAGGAGGGTAATCGGTGGACAGCATCGATGGGATCGAAGATCTTAGCAAAAGGCATATGCAATTTGTCTGTTTTTCCCATGCCTCAAGAGATTAATTGTCTAGAAAAAAGATTCTTGGATAAAAGAAGGGTTAATGTAGCCTTGTTAGTTTCCAAACAATTTACTCAATTGATAGCATGCAGGGACCATTGAATGAAATGGCATGTACATTGTTACTTTAGACAAATTTTCCTGTCACGTGAGTGCCCCTGTCACTATGCTAATTATTTTAACATCTGGGATAATGGTAAACTATTTCTTGATTAAAAATGTCATATTCAGGTGTACATAACTATTAGGACTGACGATTTCTTTTTTTGCACAGAAAGTCAAATGGAAGACAACTGAGGCATCAGATTTCACGATGGATGAATCAAAGGAACTGGGTGTGGAAAATGAGGTATCAGATGATGAAACAGATGATGAACCCAAGGAACCGGCTTATCATCATGATACTACTGGGGATAGTCCACCTTGGATCAAAGGTTAGAGCCTGAGCCAATTAAAGGCTGTTATTAACCAAGTCGTGAGGTCTTGTGTGCATTGCAATAAGACATCACACAGAATTTGGCATTCCCCAGTGACATCCACAACAGGAGTCTGGGTTCTAGTCTCACAGTCAGCCATTTTTTACTCAAAAGCAGGCCTATCCAAAATGAGCTAAAAAAGGGTCCTGTTAACCAAATTTAATGTTGCTATGGTAACTTTTCTTGGATTTTCAAAATGGCGGTCAAAAATTAAGTTTATCGTGGAGGAAAAATTGAGGCTATTTAGCCGCGATATTCGCAGTATGTATCGTACAATCAATGGGGAATAGCGGAAAAATTTCAAGTTAAAAAAGTTGGCGGTTAGATAAAAAGTATGTTTCAAAAGTTAACTGTTTATTTACACACTCGAGTTGATCTTCATTTTGAGCTTCTGGACAAAATGCAGACTGCAGACTGACTGCAGAGCATTGTTTTAGTTACTAGTAATATCGAACACAGACTACAATGTTTGGGCAAAACAGTTTATTGACTAGCAGAACGAGACGCAGGCGAGAGGTCAATAAACAAAACCGCAAAGGCCCAAACATGGTAATATGTGGCTGAGAATGATAACCATAATTAGAGAAAACGAGAAAAAAGTGATTACTAAACTGAACAGCAATATGTGAAATAGCAGCAGCCATGCCAGTGGCGGCCGCCCTCTTTTGTCGATCAGTCATTTCGAGATAAATTAAATAACAGTCACTACGCCAGTCGCCCTGCGCCTTAATTAGCTCGGATTGTACTTTAGCTTCAAAGGCAAAAGTAGCGCCTCCGCGCCTAAAACTATGCGGGGAGTAGCTAGTAGACTCAAGACCGACAGCTTTGATAACCCTGGCCAAAAAGGAACCAAAATGCGCATAGGTAATATAACGCCATGAACTAGCAGACCGTACCGAGAATAAAGGCATGTCCTGGGGGTACCTGATTAATCCAAACATGATTAACCAAAGCGGCTACGGGGCAAAACAAAACTACCCATAATACGCGGCAGGGGTAAAAAAAGGCTTTCCTTAAACTCAATAGTTTTGGACGCGCAAAATATTAGATAAGCAAACGACTCGTCAAAACGAAGATCGGACATTAAGATAACCGTAGACGAGACTTGCGCCGCGCGACTAAAACTAAATTCGACTTGCGCAAAAAGGAGTAAAAAGCTACTAGAAAAAGCGCCCACATACAAAGGATTATCAAAATCAAAAAGATGTGCCGTGCGTAATAATAATCGTGGAGTGATCGGAGCCTTGCGTTTAACTGCTGTTCCTAAATGACACTTGACTCCGCGTAACAACAATTTATAACGATAATCACTATCCCAAGTCAAATCATGACCGAGAAGCTTATGCATATGCTTATTACTACTTAAATGATTCAGGATAGAGCCATATACGCGGCCGAGTGACACTAAATAAGCTATGTAACGTGTAATTAATTTTAGCCAGTGGAAACGGAGCAGACGAAGATCTTTGTATGCTCTGTCAATCAAGTCGCGTTCGAGAGAATCCAATGCCTGAATATCTGGTCGTGGTTGGACATGCCGTGGACGATCTGCAACATAAGAGAGGAACAACGCACCAATCAAGAAAGGTCAAAGGCATTGACCTCGCTGTCAATGGATAGCATGCGAAAACAAAGATTACGCTGAGAAACGAGTTCTTGGAACTTTCTGGGAAACGTAGAATCGTCATCCCAGCGACTAAGAGGGTAATTACATGAGACCGAACAAACTCAGGCCGGTACGAATTTGTAGTTTTTGCAGTCGTTTACATGAGACTGGTGTAAAACCCTTCGTTGATTACATGAGATCGGTACAAACTCAAAAACAGGAGATTCTTGGAGCTATATAACTTTCTTAAGTCGATTATTTAACATATTATTCGCCAACTGTCCTAACTGGTACACAATTTACGCCAATTAAGGCTGAGTAGAGAACCGTAGAATTTATTGCTCCCAGAAAATTGTAAACTTATCAATCGCTCATCTGGTGGCATGTTAAATGCACAGCACCTCAAAACGGTGCAATCCGTCATAAACCGAAGCATATATTCAACTGCAGCTACTTCCAAGTCTTGTTTACAGATATTCATAGCAGTGTTCTTATTTTGCTGAGAAAAGGCAAAAATGATGGAGCCATTCGAAGAAACATGCTATTTATGGACCCGGTCTTAGATTCGTTTCCGTTTTACATGAGAACGGTACTGTCTCAGACCGGTACGAAAGTAACTCGTGTCGTCATGTCAGCGACCGACACAAAGTCAGGCCGGTCTGAGTTCACTTTTAGGCCAGTCCCATGTAAACGCATGAAAAGAAATGTATGGAGACCGATACAAACTCATACCGGTCTGAGTTCGTCCAGGTCTCATGTAATTACCCCCTAAGGCAATCAGCAAAGACATTGTGGACCCCCGGAATATGGGAGACATGTAATTCTAAATCGTAGCGAGCTGACGTAAGCCAAAGCTGTCTTAAGCAACGCTGCATTAAGGCATCCCGTGTACGACCTGAGTGACAACCTGGACGGCAGCGTCATTGTCACACAAAATCGGAAATCTGGAACCTGCCAACTTAGAAGCCCAAATCTTAACAGCTATGACGAGTACGAAACGTTCTAATGCATTGATCTGCAAGGCCAATTCTTCAATGTCACAGGGAAATGTGAACGAGATACTTTCGTTAAAACACGTCGCACCACCGCGATGTAACGAAGAATCACATGTAAATGGCACATCATGAAAGTCACACGGACGTAACGCGATCATGGCGGAACCATTGAGGTGTGGTAGAAATGGTCAACCACCAGTCAATGTCAGATAGCAAATCACTGGTAACCGGAAAACGTGACTTCTTAGTTAGACTGCGAGCAGTCTCTTATTTTCTTTGCAGTTACTGCACGCGAAACCCAAGCACGCGAAAGCCGCGATAAACGGGGGCGTAAGGCCGAGAAGAAAAAATGAGACTGTTGACTCTTTTGTTCTGTCTGGGGACAATGAAGCTGTCAAGGTAATTTAATTAACCAATTAAACCCAAGTAACTTGAAACGATTTATAAATGGAACATAAACAACTGAAAAATCTTACTTTTTTAAAAATCCGGTAAGATTACCTTGAATTCCTTTCCCTTGAGGAAATTTTCAACAGTTTCCTTCCGTAAGATAGCCTTAAGCGTTTTAGTTTACAAGCGATTACCACCAGGTTCGTAATTGTTCCTAGTTAGTTGTGACGTGTGACTATTTTTATCGCTTGCATCTCCACCACAGCCCAGTCAATGATCTGTCAACAGCTGTAAAATTGACCAATCGGTAACTCCGTTTCTGCGCTGACGGAGGGTTTGTTTATTACAAAAGAGTCCGCAGTCCGTCTCTTCTCGTCTGGTCCCAATCCCTTATAACATAACGTTATGGTTTGCAATTGCGCTGGCTGAGATACGGACTAGACGGATTTTAAGAGAAAAGGCGGACTGCAAGCAGTCTACTTCTTAGTAGACAAGCTGCGCAAACAATTGAAGAGGCGTGACATGCCAGGCCAGACGCAAGCTGTGACGAATGACAGTCTCCCTAGTAACGATTGCAATTGACGCCTTGTGAAGGTCGAAAATTTTGTCCACTGCAATAACTCCGTTTGAAGGTCTGATAAGGGATCCTCAGGAACTTCCAAAAGCATCTTCTCAGTGTCCACCAGAATCCCAAGGCAAACCATCCTCACAAAAGGATGACAGTCTTTATCGGGAGATGATTGTAGGCCCAGTTCATCAAATAATTGTTGAAGACGTGCAAAGGCGAAATGAGCATCATATGGATGTTCAGGTCCGCAAAAAAAATCAGGTCTAAAAAAAATCAGGCGTCATTTGCCTTTAGATCAACGAATTCTTTATTACAATGCCGTGATAAAACAAACCATGATGTATGGCTGTAGTGAGTGGGTTTCTACTTCTGTTATGATTTAAATAAGGTCTTCAGGCTACAGAAGCGTGCCGCACGCGTTATTCTCAATGCTGATACTGGTGTAGATCTGTTGGCTACCTTTTTTTCATCAGTGCGCACTAGTTTACAAACGTTTGAACGGGATGTGTCCTGATTATATGCTAGAATTACTCAAACGAAACATCGACATACGTTCTACTGAAAGACAAAGTAGATATGGGTCTTTGAATTTAATTTGTCCAAAGTATAAAAGAGAATCAGAAGGTGCTAGGACTTTTCAAGTATCAGCCACTAGGTTTTGGAATTCACTTCCCAATGAAATTAAGTGTAGCTCTAGTTTTGAAATTTTAAAGAAGTCTTTATATAAGTATTTTTTGCAGTCCTATAAAGGTGTTCATCACTTTACTATAGCTTAGGCTATTCTACTTTATTCTCATATATTTTATATTAATTCTTAGATAATTCATATTTTAATTGTTAAGAGCGACAGTCAGGAAAAATCGACCAAAATCTTAATTTCGTGGCAAGAGTTGAAAAATAAATTTCTTTCATTTTTGTTCACAGACAGCTTTTAGGTAGTTAAGAAACCTAATGTAGGTTGTTTCCGCAAGAACCCTATTATTTGTGAGAAAAATTAGAAAATCGGTTTTCGATGTCGGAGTCTCAGACTGCCCTAATTTTTAACCTGATATACGCGAACATCAACTTTCCTCGCGCTCGCAAACGAATCCGCATGGAGAAATTTGGACACTTTCCATGATCAGAAAAATTCTTTTCCTTCCACTAGAAGATACTTTCAGGGCAATAGCAAACGTTTGAACGTTTCCAATTTCGAAACGCACAAAAGTAGATATTTACAGCCTAAAGGCTCGTTTTTTGTACTTTTTGTAAGTTTCCCATTGCAAAGTTGCTTTTTTCAATCAAAGAGTGGGGTAAAAAGGTGAAACTGGGTCAACTTTAGCCATTTTCAAACAGTGAACTCTACCAGCCGACAACTCTGCGTGACAATCGGTTCCGTGACTGCACTTGACATAACGTACGTTTGGAGCCGTTACATAAGTTACTTTGCTCACGCTTCACTATATTTACCGGACTTCGATACTTTCGTTTGGAGGCTGCCTTCAGGAACCCAAGCCAATTCTCTGGTATGTTTTAGATAAATGTCTAAATGTGTGAATAAACGAGGACTGGGAAAATTTGGAGCTATACCACATGAAGAATAATGCCGCAGAAAACAACTACTAAATTAAAGTTTTTGTCACCGTAAAAACCTGTTCTTCGTTTTTGAATTATGTCAGTTCAACGAGTCTCGATATTGCTTTGGAAGTATCTTCTAGTGAAAGAAGAAGAGTTGTTCTATTGATGGAAAGTGTCCAAATTTCTGCTTGCGGCTTTATTTGCGAACGCAAGGAGAGTTGATGTTAGCAAATTTCGGGTTGAAAATACGGCCATTTTGTTACTCCGACCACGAAAGCTGATATTCTTACTTTTCTCGAAAATAAAAGCCTTTTTGCGAGAACAACTTACATCAGATTACTTATCTACCTAAAAGCTATTTATGGACAAAAAATGAAGGAAATCGATTTTTCAACTCTTGCCACTCAATGGTCGATATTTCCTGACCGTCGCTCTTAAATCACTTAGTTTTAATTACTTCATTATTTATATGTATTTGTGTTTATTTTTAATTTGTTTTGAGGGTCACGAGTTTATCAGTATTTTATACTGTCAAGTGCCATCCTCGAAAAATAAAGTTGATCATTATTATTATTATTATTATTATTATTATTATTATTATTATTATTATTATTATTATTATGTCGCAGTATGAAACTTTGGAATCCTGTCCACATTATGAGTAGTATAGGGCGCATAGCGTAACCTACACCACTTGAGAAGCTATTCTTAGAAGTAAAAAAAGGTCGGTACGAAACTTAATACGATCCTAATATACATAATGATATGAATCTCTCTACTTAAAAAGCCAATTTAGAATATTATTAAATTCTGATACTCTGTAAAACCTACCTCTAATAGAGGCCTATTTAGAAAATTATTCAGTTTTTACACTCTCATTATCTCTTATATACCTAAACGAGACCATCATAATGTGATTATCTCTACTGAAAGCTTATTTAGAATAATATCAAACTCTAATGTTCTAAAAAATCTAAGTAAAAACATCAGCAAGCTTGTGTTTCTTGATTTCTAGACAAAAAACAAAAACCTAAAGACTGGAATCCTTAGCGCCCTGACTAAGTATTTATCTTAAATGTTCTGGCAATGTTTAAAGTGTTTGAGATGACCGACTTCTGCATCCGCTCAAGTACGCTCCGTGCTCTCACTCCAAGTAGCTTCCTCACCGACTTCTCTAGGTGTTTAGAGTAACCACCCAGTACGTCAATTATTACGTTGTACTGTTCAACCCTGTAACCATTGTATCTCTGCTTCAGATCCCACATCATGGGCCTACACTTGAGTGTCTTTTCCTCATCTTTCTTAGCTCTACTCTCAATCCATGGGCAGCTCATTTCAATTGTGCAGACTTCTTTCCTCTCGTGGCCGACAAGTCGCGCGTCGATCCGATTTGCTCTAACTTCGTTGTCCTCTGCATAGATGGGAATATCCCAAAACGCCTCACTCGTGGTGTTCTGGTTTTCTGGTTTTGGCATCACCGGTGAGTACCATGGTGGAACCTCTTCTATCAACCCATGCTCTCGCAGGAGCTCAAAAAACAGAATCTTCAAAGCTGCATTATGCCTGTATAGGTACTTGGTTTGTGCCAGAGAGGAACATCCAGCTAATACATTTGCAACGCTCTCAGCTACCTTCCCACATAACCTGCATAGGACTTCGCCGTCGGTGGAGGTTTGCGTCTTCTCCTTTGTGTAGAGCTTCGTGGGTAACAACTGCTCATACAATTCATACATGCCCGCGATGGTATATGTAGGGCATGTAGCCCAACCTTTTAACCATGCAAAGCAGCTGGTTATGCTTAGGCTCTCAGCTTCCCATCTGATACGGAATAACTTTCCTTGCCACGTTTTGTCTTTAGCGATCTCCAAGAACTGCTTCTCTTGAGATTGCTTCAACAGATTCCCAGCTCTTGCTGCAGTTACCGCCTTTCCTTCTGTTGTAACACACACGGGATTTAGGGTATCAAGCTGAAGTGTGATGTTGAGTTCTTCAGCGTGCTTAGCTGCTTCCTTTACGAGCGACTGGTGGGCTGATGCCATGGCGAGTTCTTCAAATTCTGTAACTGCTTCCACAGTCTGGTCCGAGTTCTGATACAATTTCAGTAGCGATTTGATTTTAGTGATCTTGTACTCGTGTTATTGTTATTATTATTATTATTATTATTATTATTATTATTATTATTATTATTATTATTATTATTATTATTATTATTATTATTATTATCATTATCATTATCAGCTGTATAACCTTCCTTGGTAAAAACATGAACAACCGCCCGAGTCTTTCGCTGACACACTAACGCAGATGAACGCAGACCAAATGGACATCCCACATAAAACCAATATATTTATAATCCTTGGGATAAATGGGAAATTGCCGGTACGCACGTTTTAGGTCTTTCTTGTAAACGTAACAACCTGAGCCCTTGCTGATAATGAACTCACGCAGTCTGTCTATGCCTGGAAGACGAAGTTGAAATTGATAATCTAAATAATGAGTTTTCGGAATACCACTCTTGACAGAGGCTGCATGCCATTGCGGGAAACTAAGATCCATCACAACCCGGCGCTTAGTAAAACCGCGTTTGTGGACTGTCTGTAAAGGAGACGTAATAAGGTCGTGTGGTATAAGGATTCTCTTTGAAGGGCCCGGCAAGAGCTCCGAAGAGTCAATTCAGTTTATAAATAGTATTGTACATCCTTAGGATAGGCAAGGGCAGACTGATGATTTGTGTGAGTAGGCTGAGGCAAAACACTTGAGGTATAGTTTATAGGCCAACCGAATTACAACAACTCAACAACGTCGCGGTCGGCATCAAATAATGTCCCCAAACAGAAATGTTCAGTTGTGAAGAAACGGGTATTTTGGCTCCGTAGGCATTCGGATGCGGAGACTTGGGGCCGGAATATGAGCGACAACCGCGGGCGAAGAATTAGCTGAGAAAAATTCAAGTTCCAAAACAATATTGTGTTCCGTTTTAGTGTCCGAGTCTGTGATACCGTTAAGCTAATATTCTGGCTATCCAGTCATTGCTGGTTGGGTATAGGCATTTTTCGCTTTGGACAGTGCAGCATAGGGTGCTCGCTGGACTTACAAACTCCAGACAAATGATGTGAGGCGCAGTTACTAGCAGGCGAATCACAAGAACAAGAGTCCTTGTAATTCCACGCTTGGCAGCTTTTGCTCGTGGGTTCTAGTGGAGAAGTTCCAGAAGGAGGCGAAGCAGAAGAAGAATTCAGTTTCTTGGAATGGGTCGAGCGTAAATCCGAATGCTTGAAAAACGTGGACGCCAATCCAGGCGACACAGTTCAACTTGCCCTGCCAAATAGCAATAAAAGCCACGAACGTTAGCCCACGTGTAGCTAATGGCTTTAGCCATAATAACTAGGAGTATGGCGAGCTTGTGCGCATTCGATGCCGGATCGTATGTTCAAAACATCGCCATAAAACCGGCAACGAAGGATGGTAAATCAAGCCCATTTGACGGGGGCTTAATAAAGATGGGGCGCTTATTTGAAAGGGGGGGGGCTTATTTAATTTGGAAAAAAAAGATGGTATCAGTTCTCCATAAAGAACTAAAATACAAAGTGGAGAAGTTCAAGAACAAGAAGTTTGGAGGTTTTGCAGCCGAGGATCAGAATCAAATCGGAACTTCCAGTTGGTAAATAGACCATCCCGGATCAGTCCACACGAATTAGTGCAGCACCTTGTGACTAGTTCTAGCAATCATCCTTGCAAGTTTAAGAAGTAATTTAACATTAAGTTTCATTTCAGCTTTAAGACTTGTTGTGCAGTTCACAAGTTCAACCAACAATTTATTTTATTATGTCATCCAGGCTTTTGTT
>BOPM01001504.1:14282-28882 GCA_022179025.1 Porites australiensis
TTTAACCGGGACCGGACCCCATTTTTTACGGGGGGGGGAGAAACTACAACCCCCCCCCCCCCCCCCTCTTTCAACTTTTCTTCGGAAACCGGTACATGCTCCATGATCAGGTTGGCAGATTCATACAAAGACCTTGAGTTTTAAGCCCAGCCCTGGGGACGAGAGAAAAATTTGATTTCTTGAAAGAAACTAATTAAAGTCGCGAATGTGTGGAGTAAATTAAAATATGACCGAAGTAGATCGATCTGATCTCCCCGAGGTCCAACCCCTGACCCTTTTCTATACCATTTTTGAGAGAAATGGTACCCCTTTCGTACACCTTCCACGGACAAATGGTACCACTTTCACATACCTAGCATAGAAAATTGTATCCCTTCTAACTGCTATAAATACACGGTCTTTATTAAGTATTAATAAATCACAAAACCAGAGCATTTTCTTGAATTTTTCTCAGCCAAAAAATCCTTCTGTAGGTCTTGCCTGTGGACCTCTCTTGAGTCGTTCAACAATTCGATTTCGAGTCCGGGGGAAACTTGAAAAAAAACCAAGCTTAGGCATTTTAACAAAAAACTAGAATAATATAAGATATGCAACAAATCTTAAGAAAATTAAGAAACATTCTTATCCCGCGTGAGATCTGATGCTGTTACTTCATCGTTTTCAAAAATTTCCATTTTCATCCGTTAGTTAGGAGTTAGGTGAGCGTTTTTATCGGATACACTTGAACGGAAGGCTAATCCACGAAAGAAATTGTTGGCTCACGGGAGATGGTGATCGTTAGAGAATATTCCACTGCGTATCGGCTTGAACCCGAGGGGGAGAGTGTTGTTGTTGTTTAGTCCTTTTTTAACATTCGTCAGAGGGACAACACCCGTCACAGGTACAACACCAGTACTTTTTTCTTAATATTTCATGGGGTTAATAACGAAACAAGCACACGTTTTTCTTACTAATACTTCACAATACTTTTATTTACCCAAGTGTCGATCAGCTGCAATGACTGATGTATGCTTGTTACGGCGGGAACTTGACACGAACTTGTCACAAGTTTCAATAGTAGTCTCAGGATGTACAATTCGCACTGCATGTTAACAAACCTTAACTGAACCGAAACAATGAACATTTTAAAAGTGCAAGTGTAAGCAAAGCTTGTTTCAGTCTTTTATACAATGTAGTTAGTTACTAGTTACATAGAGGATATGGATGGGACTTAACTGAGAGCTGAAAATTGGCCAACATTTTAACCGTCAGCTGAGAAACTGAAGAATCTATTCTTTATTAATCTTTATATAGCCGAGTTCTGAGGTACAAAAATTAACAGATGGCTGAAATATCGCTGAAACTCTGACTGATAATTATAATATCCAATCACCCCATGCAGATTCTCTCCTATTTACATGGAGATGGGGGACCCCAGGTAGGTGAGGTAACCCGTGGCGGGTCACCCTACCTATCATGTAAATATCATCAAATTGAAATGAGTGATTATATGGATGGGCGGGTTACCCCACCTACGTAGGTTACTTTTCTGGGGTCCCTCAACTCCATGTAAACAGGCCCTTAGAATGGTTTGCTTCCATCAGTGATCCTGAAAAGTGAGCTTCAAACGTGACTCAATGAAAAAAACACGTGAAACGTGATTTCAAATAACACGTAACATTGCTACGAGAATGACGTCACAAAACAGGTTTTCCTAAACGGGGGAGGGTTGCAAACCTTAATCTTCGGAATTTTCAATACCGAAATGTTACATAAACAGAGTAAATCGTAAATCTGCCTTGTATAATTCGAAATGTTATTTATCCTATTAGCTATTTAACTAATTAATAAGTCACGTGACCCTTTTCCCTTTATTCACCGACTCCTATATAACCTAAACACACATTCAAGGCGAATTTTTCAGAACCTTTTTAATAGCCTCTAAAGTGTACTAAAACAACTTGTTGCTCTTTTATTATCCTTTCCCATTTTAGAGTAAATACTTTGACCGTTAATTCTCAATTATCAGTCACGCGACAAAAATTTGAGCTTCTAAAATGTTTCACTAGATATTGCTAAGGCCATTTCAATTTTCAGGATCATTGATAGAAGCAAATCGTTCTAAATAGCATTTTATCAAAATGTGCATATTTAATTAGAGAGTCATGCCTGATAGTCATGTGGACTTACAAAATTAAAGGACTCAGTGTTCACTGTTACTCATTACATGATTAATGAAAAACTGCATCACAAAGCAAGGGATCGAGCTGTTAAAACAGAAAGTTTTCATTTGGCACTTTTCGCAAAAAACTCCTCGGCTTAAAAAGTGTAAAACAAAGGGGTCTGACGGACAGCCCTCTATGTACATATATTTCGATAGCATTCCCTTGTTAGCCTGGTTTTCCTAGCGTGGGCGAGCGGAGAAGGCGGCTGAAATTCAGGATAATTCCTTTGTTAGCCGATCATGGCATGAACTAGCTTCTTGCCAGGGTCTAACTAAGAAACCAGATTGATCGGATGCCTGATTTTTTTTTTAAATGTTTAAATCCGTTTACGTTGAAAGAACGTGCTGAGTTTTAAAAATAGTACAAAAAGAAAGAAAGAAAGAAAACGAGACTCTGTGAGTAACTAGTATTTTTTGAATTCTCTAATTTCCAACAAAAGGCAAAGAATTAAAGAGACAGAGAAAACTGAACGATATTAAAAACTTTTAACATCGGATACGTTTACCGAGTTCATCGTTTATTTTCTTATAAACAGATTCACTGATGTCATTGCCATGCCCCAAAATTAATTGCTTCAGAGTTGTGTTTGTTTTAAGCGCTGTAGCAAGTGACTCAGCACCGGCAGGACCAATGTTATTGCCATAAGACAGATCCAAATTTGTCAGAGCAGTATTTGTTTTAAATGCTGTAGCAAGTGACTCAGCGCCAGCAGGATCAATGTTATTGCTAGACAGAGCCAAATTTGTCAGAGTTGTGTTTGTTTTAAGTGCTGTAGCAAGTGACTCAGCACCAGCAGGACCAATGTTATTGCTATAAGACAGATCCAAATTTGTCAGAGTTGTGTTTGTTTTAAGCGCTGTAGCAAGTGACTCAGCTCCGGCAGGACCAATGTTATTGCCCTGGAGATCCAAATTTGTCAGAGCTGTGTTTGTTTTAAGTGCTGTAGCAAGTGACTCAGCACCGGCAGGACCAATGTTATTGCCCTGGAGATCCAAATTTGTCAGAGTTGTGTTTGCTTCTAGCACGGCAGCAAGAACAGCAACAGCAGTTTCATCTGTAACTCTGCGATTCCGCGCCTGAGCCTGTTGAACTTCCAGAGATGCTCCAAATGTACGTGCCAAGTCTATATGAAAATAACAGTTTTCAATTTTGCATTCTTTAATGCACTCAAGTGCAACAGGTAAACATTCTTCCCCATCAGCTTTGTTTACCTCATTCGCTATGCAGTTAATAAGGGCTACTGCGCTTTCTTCAGACCTTACTGCAAGCAAACCACAGGTAAATTTCAATACCTCTCTTAGCTCTCGGAAATATCTTGTGTCAGTGACCAATATTTCAGGACTGGTTTCTTTGCTAACAAGCAGGCAACAAAGATAATGTCCCGCGAAGAATTCTTGGAAACTCTTATGCGTAAAGCCGTAGCACATACACGGTCTTCGTTTGCTGCTTCCGGGTTGAGCTGACAGAAACCCAAATCCAGGTAGGTCGGCATCTTTCTTTGAAAGCTTTTTGTCCTCAAAGTACATGTTGTCTTCATACAGGCCGTTTAAGGCTATCAAACCAAAACGTTTCAACTGATCTTTGTAGATTTCAATCAAATCCTGATCACTTTCGACTGGAAGACCTTTCTTTTTCCTGTATCTGATAAGAACACATTGTACTACTTCCACGTACAACTGAGTTCTACTTTCAGGTAAAATACCTTGAAAGTCTTCACAAAGAAGGCAAAGCAGTGCAGTGTTTAATGGGTTGGCTGTCATCTCTTTAAGCCTTTTCTCATTCTGTATTTTATCCAATAGCTTTTCGGCCAAATCTTCTTTGCCGGCAAAATATTTGAGAATAAATTCTTCGCTATCTTGATAAGTGAATCCTTCAATCTCTAGCAAAGTGTCACAAACCTTTCTTATAGGTATTCCAGCCTCGTGTCGCGCGGTAACCACAAGGTGAGATAGGGGAAGCATTTTACCTTGTATGATGTCGGCAAACTCCGGCAGTTTGCTCGAAGGTAGCTCGTCCAATCCGTCAAGTATCAGTAGAAGCTTTGATTGATTTTGCCGAATGAACTCGAAGAATTTCTCTCTTTCCTTTCGGTGAATTTCACCTGGCAAAAGCTGATCATCAATGGCTTTCCAAAGGTCGGACTCGATCTCGACATCACGGCATTTTAGCAAAAGGACCAATTTAAATTCCGGAAAGCAATCTCCTTCGTTTTTTATGTTTATTGCCCAGTCGTAAGCAACCTTATTGCAGTATGTCGTCTTTCCCATTCCTGGTTTTCCTTCAATCAATATTTTTCTAGGTTGTTTGCATTCTTCGTGGGGTTTGAAGATTTCAGTCGTTTCAACAACTCTTTTCTCCGCTGTTGCTCTCGCTTTTTTCTCTCTGCTGACCATACGAAGCCGTGTATAAATATCGCTTAGCTGAAACTGAAAGTCTTCGCACCAAGGAAACGGCGCGAGCCATCCCTCATGACGTTTGTAGTTCTGACGAATGATTTCAATATGCTCGTCAACCACTCCAACTGCTGTGAGAATAAACGAGAAACAAACTTTGTTGTAGATATTTGTCTAAAAACAGTTTTAGCAGACGACTGAAATTTGCGAAAATCAAGGAAAATGGACTCTGCTTATGAACTCTAGTTTAGGGTGTTTGAGGACTCTCTCGATCCCCTACTTTAACATGTAGTTGATAGAGTGTGGTGTGTGGTGCTGCAAAATAAAAAAAAACTCGCTGAAAACTATTTTAAAAAGTTGGGCGACACCTCCATACACTTAAAACCAATATGGCCACCATGCTAGTAGGTAACCTTCGTAGATGGCATCGAAAGGGGTAGGTGATTGGGAGGAAAGGAAAAAGGGAAGGATGCGCTTTTCTTCCTCCCCCCTCCCCCTTTTGCGCCTGCCACGCAAGCTACTGATATGGCTGGCTCCAACGTCACAATCGTACGGGAAAAAAAGCGGACTATAAAAAGCCTAAAGCGTTTGTTTCTAGTTCAAGATATGTCATCCGCCATCCCACTGGCTGAAAGAATTACAATTTTAATTGAAGGCGAATAAATACAGCACTATGGGTCCTTCGATACGAAAGTGTTCTTTTGAGAGCGACACTTGTAAGACCAAGCTCAGCAATACTAGCTTTTAACAGCTATTTTAGACGGATACTTAATTTCTAGCGGGCTACAGTGTGAGGAAACTGACCTTCGACTTTGGTCAAGGAGACAAAAGTCTTCAGCGCCTCGCTGATGTGTTTTCTTGTTCTATCTGTCAGGAAGAAGAATATACTAAGCAAAACTAAACTTTCATCACACACCTTTCATTAAGGACAATTTAAAGTGGATGTCTGGAAAACTAGGAAATAGAAATCTGAAATTCAAAACAGGAACGGGAATAGCAACAGGAACCGGAAAAAGACTTGAAATAAACGATCATATTCTGGTAGGATATAAGACATAAAATACAGCTTCCTATAAAAGCAGAGATGGTTTTTAGCCAACAACGCAATAAGAACAAATAGCAATACCAAGAATTGAGATGAAAAGAATTAATCGACCGCGGGGAGACACTTCATTAACAGCCTCCAGCCGTCTTCTAGCCTTCAGATAGTGACGACGACGCCTCCATTTCAGATCAAGATGGCTGTTTTCTTTTAAGTGATTTTGAGCGGGTGGTCAGTTCGTTTTCTGTCTATCGGAAATTTATAGACGACCACACAAGTAAATTAATAAAGTTGCCCCCGAGCTGGCATGTGAGATTTTGAAAGAAGAGGATGTGATTTGAGATATACTATAAGTTTTGAATCGAGCATGGGAACAACTAGTAGTGAGACAAATGAGGTACTTGAGCGAATCTTAAACTAATCTATGGTAGATGATTCTAACCTTTTTTAGCTATATATGTATTGTGAACGAAATGTAACGTGCGGACGTGATAGAAACTCCGGTGATGTGTAACATCTTTAAGATTTTCAGGATCGTAAGATGCAAGCGTAATTACGAAGTGAATCTAATTAACCTTTCTAAACTTTTAACACGTCACACGTTTTCATTTCCACAATCAATGCAATCAGTTTAATGAGACCAGAGGTGGGGCTGGTACCCTTATTTGGGATGAGACGGGGGTACTACCTTCTTAATTAAAGCTATCGGCTGTCTCTTCTGGTAAACTTCACGTTGTATTACCGTACAATATATCTTTCCAACAATCCTGAAGTTTTTTTGGCAACCCAGCGCCACTGGGCGACTCGTTTAAACGTGATCCAACGCTGAAAATTAATGTATTGTCCCTCCCTTCCTTCAAGAGACGTATGGAGATAAAGGGAGGAAAAGATCGCAATCTAAGGGCGATATTGCACGGGATGATTCCCAGCGACGGTTTTGAGTGTTAAAAAACAATGTTTCGAAAACGTTTCGAATTGTCGCAACATTAATTGTTACAATATTGTTACCCGATGATTCGTCGTTGCAAATCACCTCGTGTAACATACCCTTATTGAAGCCAACGATAAATATTTCTTCGTACAAATGTTAATTTTTTACGCGGTTTTTTTCTTTTTTTTTTTTTGTACAATTTATTTTAAAGTTATATGAGAATTAGAGTGCCCGTCACCTAAAATATTTTATTTTCTTGTCTGAAACTAAACCTTATTAAAATGACTTCTGCGAAAAAAATTTGCGATTTGAACCAAATACGATGTTTTTTGAATTTTTGGAAAACGTTCAAATTTACAAGGAAAGGTTACGCGAGTTCCTTAATTTACGTCACATGACGTCATCTGCGGGCCTGCTAGTTTGTGCGATCAGTGGCGGGGGTGTACCGCAAAAATGTATAAAAAATCGCGTTTAGTTCAAATGTAAAAATTTTTTTCGCAGAAGTTATTTTAATGATGTGTAGTATCAGATAACAAATAAAAAATTTTAGGTGATGGGCACTTTAAATTCAGTCAACATATATGATGTCTATCTGTCCGGCTTAAATCGGTTCCCGCTTGTTATTCTGCGGCCTCTACCAGTTCCTCTTCCGCTTCCTTTTCCTATTGTTCCTTTTCCGGACTCCGGTTTTACTGAAGTTATGAAATTTCAAAGATTATTTAAGCTTCTAAGTGGCAGTTTTCTCCATACTTGTGATCATATTAGCAAAAGCTGATTGAAAGATGTAATCAAAAGAAAGGGTGTCCAAGTTATGGAATTAACATTCGGAATTGACCTTCTTCCTCCGTTATCTTCTCGCTATTTTTTTTTCTGATTTCACTTTTTATCTGTTCTCTGAATTCATCTAAAAAGAAAATGATATGGTTTGTTTCTCACAGAACACTTAAAAAGCCATAAAATTTGAAATTCCTTTCGTTAAAACATTATTAAAGTTCGCCTGACTCAAAGAATTGTTAAATTTAGCTTAATTTCTTTGGAAACTGACCTCCATCCTCCGTAACGGAATTTCTCATAGCCCCTAGCTTCTCGCTCATGTTACCCATTTCACTTTTCATCTGCTCTCTGAGTTTAACTGAAAAAAGAAAATCAGTAAACACAAAAATCAGTGTCCAACTTGTCAGCTGAGATAATTAGCAATTATTGAATATGGCTGAGTATGATCTGAAGAATTATGCAGATCTCGGAGAGAGTTATCCGCCTGGGATTGCTTAATTCTTCAGAGCAAACGAAGCCAGGTCCAATAATTGCTAAAATACAACTAACTCGCCAGCGATTCGTGCACACTTTATTTGTCGCAAACAAATTTTGTTTGAATGAACAACTACTTAATTTATGTTTTTTTTGTGTGTTAAGTTCACATCACTGAAACTCGCTCAGTCACAGAATCACAGCCTTAAGAAGTAAAATTGAACCTGTTTGTAATTCTTCATATGTTGGTTTATGGTTGTTAAATGTGTTTTTTTTTTAAGGGAAAAGTTTATTTTGTCTAATTCTAAGCTTTTATTTCAGCCCCACCCACACCTTCTTCTAATCATATAGTAAAGTTAAGCTCGGAAAGAAGAAACCTATTTAGTACTATAAAAAACACTTCAAAACCTTTATTAGTTAATACCTTCCATTGTATTAAGTTGGTCCTTAATGTTATCTTCGTCTTTCTTCCATTCTTTTAACAGTTCTCGGTAATGCTTCTCCTCGTCTGGATCCATAGTCTCAGTTTTTAGTCTTGTGATAGCAGCTGCATCTACACCAAGTGTAACTAGTGCGGCACTTATATCATTCCACAATAAATTAAATGTTGGATCGTCCACGGACGCCTGCTCGCCATGCCCATAGACCGAGTTCCTATAGTACTTTACTCTGGCTATGTTAGCCTCAAAACTCGTGTCTGAAGCAGATGGCAGACTATCCCAGCCTGTGGCAGGAGCAGTCAGACCACAGATGTTCCTCAGTAGCACCATCAGTAAGGTGATGTCAAAGTCTTCTGATGTCACAGATGAGGGGGGAGAGGGATACAGTTTACCCCATTGTGTAGCATTGATGATTCTCTTCTTTTTAAGGGATTGCAGAGTTGAATGTTCTGGAGAACCAGCTTTCAAAACGGTAAACAAGTTTGCTGGGGAGTGGAACTTGTCAAAGATGTATCTCAAGGCCTTGGTGCCTCCATCTACTAAAAGGCGACATAATCTTGCGTAATTAGTCGTCTCCTTGGTGGATGGAGCTAATGTTGGAGCAGAAGCCATCACAGTAATCCTGTAAGACATAGATCATTATAGCCAAACAGGAGCTAAAGTTTTACTTATGTTGAAAGTTGCCAACCATCAAAAGGCCAAAAACGTTATTTTAGATTCTGAACCTAGAACTGGGAAAAGTAGTGAGAAATGAGTAAGAAGTCGTAAACTGTCCCAAATTTTCTAGTGGAAGGACTTTCAGTGGAGATTACTTTAAAGCTGTAGCAATAAACATCAAGATCAATTTTACGATTTAGGTTTTGTAATTTCTGTTTTGTTACCGCCATTTTGAAACAAGAAAAACAGTAAGTCTGCACATTTGGAGGCAGAGGCAAGTCGCGGTAGCTAAAAAAATGTGATCAAACGCGACCACTAAGCGTTTTCTTCCGATTGAGCTAGCTATCTATTGATATCTAACTTGGAAAAGAACCCTACAGCTCCAAAAATGTTTGAAGTTTGACCTTTCGAGAGAGCGTGAGATAGGTCCTAAAATAACCCAGCTGTAAAAAGAGAATTGATAATGTCCTTAAACAAATTAATTTCTTATAAATTTTCTCTTTTTTTGCAAGACTTTTCAAAAGGTACATCACGCAGAGGAGCGCTGTACAAATCATCTGTTGAATAGAATTTCAATTTATGACAGCTCTCTATCTTGCCTACTTTGCCAAAAGGAGTCGGGAGATCCTTCAATACCGTTGAGAGTGTAATTTTATAATGTCAATTTGTAGAATGATTTTTTTTTCCCTGTGAGGCTAATTTGGTTCCACCAACTAAAAAGTCCAACCAAAAAAAACAAGCAAGCATTTTGACCGTACAAAGCGGGTAGGAAAAAAATCTCTTGACAAGAATCAATCAAGAGTGTTTGCACTGCTGATCGTCGATGCTCGGATTACATTACAAACCAAACTTCCTCTTTCACTTTTGATATGCCAATTTCAACTTTCCTGTTCAGTTTCGATTTCCTTTGCTAATACTCAGTTCTCTTAATATTCGCTTTAATGAGAGACGATTAAATTCACAAACGTCTCAAGTTTTATTGTCAACAAAAAAAGTCAAAGTGAGGAACCACATACATACACTAGAAATGCGTGTCTGTTACTGCTGCTACCATTTCAATTTGAATTTTCGGCAGTGGTAGTGTAACTCCGAAAGAAACTACCCAAACATTGTCACCAACAGGAGTTAAAAATGAAATAAACTAAACAGTTCCGACAAAAGGTCGTTTAGGCTCAAGAAGGACCAAGAGAGGAGGCCAGTGAGGACGACTAAGAAACGAACTTCTCCTAACCACGAATTGATCACTTGTCTCGAAAGAACAGAACATGCAGCCTTCAAGTGCTCGGATACTGGCCAACAGCGGCTGTTTTAAGGCAAACAACTGACTGATAATTAAACTAAGAAGAAATATTTTGAGTTGCTTTTATCAGCCTTTATTATCATACCTCTTTACTTAGGAGAAACTATACCATCCTATGATCGGAACCTGCAAATGTGCTAGGACAACAACACTCTCGTTCAGCTCACCTTTTCTAAGATCTTCTAAGTGAAAGACTTTTCGTCGCTTATATGAATTATTACGCTTCAAGGTCCTTTAGGATATAAATCAATTCACCAGGCGCTAGTCAGATCAGTGGAAGGTTTGTATTCCTCTGCATTCCTGAAACAAACATGGCAGTGTTAGTGTTAGAGACGAGATGATCAGTCTAGACAGACGGTACAGTCACGCGATATCAATTATAATAATTGTCAAATACCTGCAGCCCAAACTGATGCCTCTTGTGGAAGAAAAGGTACTAAAGGCACGAATCCACGCGCATCAACTAAGGCGAGGACTTTTCCAGGGCCATTCTAGTTTCTTCAGACGCAACTACATACTTCGAAAAATAATGGGGCGTATCACCGTAGAAAGGTCACGAGTTTGGAGATGCCATCAATCAAACGCGACGTAGCGTGACCAAAGTTAAATTTAGACAAGCGACTATTCTAAGATCACGCGATGCATCTAATGTGATATTGTGAACAAGCCATAGATAATTGTATACATAATTGAAATAAAAAATCAGGCCAGACGTTAATGTGGGAATTTGGGGATAATCCGATGGGTTCCTATGGTGCCGTGATAGGTGCGTTCGTAACTTTGGAATGATCCGCCATTGGGATTTTTATTCTGCCATTAACTAGTAATTAATTTCAATTTTCATTCTGAAATAACCGAAGAAAATGGATCGTAAGATTCATGATCTGCCTTCGTATACGAGTATGAATGCGCTACTGTGGTGCATTTGCTCTCCAAGTGAAATCCTTCCAAAGGATACGTTTGCTGAAAGGCTGAATGGGCGGCTCCAAATGTTTCCCTTTTCATTGGATGGGGGAAGTACGATATTGGCAGATGCGAAGATCCGATTTCCGCCTGGTAAAATGTGTCTTTATGAATGACGGAAATTTTGCACGCCCGCTGAAATTGATCTTAAGAAAGACATCGCATTCTTATCAAGAAGCTTTGTGTAAGGAAGCTTGAGTGATAATCAGTTAAGAATTTGCATTAAGGGAGATTTCTGATGGTTTTCTCATCTTTCCTTCCGGCTTGTGTCGATAAAAATTTTCCGGGTTAATTTGTAAATTATTCAAATTTCTATCACAACTGCAACGGCCGTATTTTCTTTAGCCGATGATTAACTCCAGTTTTTTAAAACCCCTTCTAATTTACTCAATTTTCTTTGCCTCCTATTATTAAAGCCCAGTTCATGAATAATTAAATGCAAGGTTAAGAGACAAAGGAAATAAATCTACCCAGGTTAAAAAATTTATCAACCTGAATTTTCTTTTCACCAACAAAATGCATGTCACATAATCCATTCCATACAAATAGTTCATACCTGTTCTATCATCTCTTGAAATGCAGTTTAACCAAACATCCCTGTGTAAGATGAACCACTGATCCGGCTATCAAATATGCTGAGGATTCCTGTTGCTTTCTGATAAAATAGCTAAGTTTAACAATTAATACAGTACTGCAACTGCTATATGGTATGGCCTTTTTAAGGAGATTTTGAGTTGGCCAGCAATATTCTGGAATTAGTTACAGTAACGTAGTTATAGACAGGTATCATCATTCAATGTATGAAAAAATGTTCACGGGCTCCAGTGTATTTGATATAGAAACAAAACGGGAAATTAGAAATCAAATTTCTCTTGGGGAGGGGAGACAAAAAACCTTACAATTTGTGGGGGGCTAATAAGAGCGGTGTAAGGTTTTCTGACCTTTTGCCAGAAGTGCCTTATCCCACCATACAATGTATATCATTAAGAATGTTCCACCTATAAAAAAAAGGTTACAATTGTTCTGCCATTTTGTCGATCATCTTTAAGGCCTGATTTATATTGAAGTGCATATTATATTCAAGTCAACAATAATACGGCTTAAAATCATTTTGTTTGGAAAAAGATTTTCTTTACATTCAATATCTGTAGACTACATCAACATGAACAAGAATCAACAAAATGTTCTACGGTAAGAGCGTGCTTAGTTTAAAACTTAACAGAGAATGAAATTCAATTAACTCTCTCTAAGGGGGTGTTTACATGACACCGGGGCGACTTTCGCCCCGGAGCGAGTTCACTCCGGTTCCCTCTCATAGCTCTACATTTGTTCACATGATACCACCACAAAATGTCATGTTGGCGCAGCGTGAGTTCACCCCGGTTGTTGTACCGGGGCGAGAATTTCACTCTGGTACGCAATCTCGCAACGGTACTTCGGTGGAAAATCGGTCTAACGGTGGACTGGAACGGGTAGCGTATGCGTAATGTTTGCGATTTTGAATCACACGTATAATTTATTGACATGAAGTGTACATTCAAATAACGAGATATGAAATGACCCAGTCATCATGTAAACAGGATACAAAATCAAAAAGTCACCCGGTATGAAACTCGCGCCGGTGCGAATTTTCTCATGTAAACACCCCCCAACATAAACATAGTGGGAATCAGGACCAACTTTAGGGACTCGTAGGTAGCTTAGTTGCAGAAAATGACTGATCGGAAAACAGCATGGTAGGGAAGCAACCAACAGTGGCCTGGGTAAAGTGTCCCTCTTATACTGTATAGGTTTCGAAAAGTGTGCTCCAGTTGATGACTGTGTTAGAATATTTGATCCTGGTAACACACATAACAAAAAAAAGAGTTCAACCCACACAAGGCACAATATTTGGTGCAGTAGATTGCTGTTGTGTTGCAGTAGTTCTAAGGTGACTACTCTGTAAAGGAATGAGGAATTATAAATCTTTTCAATGTGGTTAAATGTAATTTAGGCTAAGTTTAACACGGAACAATGCTGGCCCATGGGTGGCCAAGGGTGGGTGCAGGAGTTCACGTGTTCACAGCTCAGCTTTAGATGTCATTACACGTTTGGTTCTCGCTATTGGACAGTTCTCACTGATTTTACCCCTACCCTACCCATCCCTCTTGGCATGGTAAGTATGTGGTAAATATTTTACTCTCTACTGACTTTCAGTGTGACACTGCCTGGCAGTTGCTGCTCGCAGGGTTGTCATGGATACCCTGCACGTTTGCCTCTGCTTGTCTCGTGCCTCTACCTTCTACAAGCACCTTTCTCCATGCTCATCTATTGTTGATGTGTTTAATAAAATAATTAATGTCTGATTTGATGGCAAAATAGCACGAGAGTGAGAGCATGCACCTTCCAACAAAGTGAATTAGGTATCCCAGGATTAAATACTGTGGAAGTGAATCCATACACTGCATTGAGTTTGTTATTGGTTCTCAACCCTTTGCTTATAACCATACATTCATGACCATAAATAATAATTATCAAAATTGGGAATTTACCTATAAAAAACTGCATTGACAGTAGAATCAATGAAATGGAGTAGTGTACCTCAGAATGTCATAAAATTATTTAAATGACACCATCAGTCCCCATGGTTATAATTAATAAAGCGTAAATTGAAAAGACATTGACAAAATCTCAAGAAATAGTTTTGAGTCCATCAAAACCAAGATCATGGGCTGGTGGAATGCCAATCAGACAAAAGTTCAGATTCTGGACTACAGGCAGATAGCTCCTATCACTTTACACGACCAACTCATCCTAGGCTATTATTTTATATTATATAAATTATAAAATTAGTAATAAAAAAAGAGAGGCCAAGAGACAAAAAACATTGGTCTTTTTTTTACTACCATTGTAAGTGAACAACTCCTTTGAAAAACTGCACTTTATGACTTGAGGCTTCATCTGAAGACTCTGAACCAACTGTAACCCCCCCTAACCCCCCCCCCCCCCCCCCCCCCCCCCCCCCCCCCACACACACACACACACAATCCGGAGACAAGAGAGGAGGTCACAAATGTGCAAATGCCCAGCACTTCCCAGGGGCGATCACCAGGGAGGCCGCTGGTAAGCGCATTAGGCTTAGGAATATCAACTCAAGTTCATCACCTAGGGAATAAGGTGCAGGATTGTGGAAAAAAAAATTCAAAACTTAAAACATGATGGGCGAGGTAAAAATAAGGGAAGCCAAAGCAAAACTTTAGTAAGCTATATCAAAACTACTTACTTGAACAAAGAACCGTGGAATACAGTCAACTCCCTCCAAGACGGACACCTTTGGGACCGGCACTAAGTGTCCGTCTTAGAGAGATGTCTGTCTTATAAAGAGTCAAATAGAGGGACTAAACAAAGGCAGGGACCAACTCTAGGTGTCCCTTTTACAGAGG
>BOPM01001504.1:30839-51639 GCA_022179025.1 Porites australiensis
TTGCAAACCTTAAACTTCGGAACTTTCAATACCGAAATGTTACATAAACAGTGTAAATCGTAAATCTGCCTTGTATAATTCGAAATGTTATTTATCCCATTAGCTTTTTAACTAATTAATAAGTCACGTGACCCTTTTCCCTTTATTCACCGACTCCCATATCACCTAAACACAGATACCAGGCGAATTTTTTAGGACTTTTTTAATAGCCTCTAAAATGTACCTAAAACAACTTGTTGCTTTTTCATTACCCTTTCCCATTTTAGAGTAAATACTTAGACCGTTAATTCTCAATTATCAGTCAGGTGACAAAAATTTGAGCTTCTAAAATGTCTCACTAGATATTGTAAAGGCCATTAAGCTACATTTGTAGTTCAATTTTCAGGATCATTGATAAAAGCAAACCGTTCTAAAAAGCATTTTAATCAAAATGTGCATATTTAATTAGATAGTCATGCCTGATAGTCATGTGGACGTACAAAATTAAAGGACTCAGTGTTCACTCTTACTCATTACATGATTAATGAAAAACTGTATCACAAAGCAAGGGATCGAGCTGTTAAAACAGAAATTATTCATTTGGGTCTTTTCGCAAAAACTCCTTGGCTTAAAAAAATGTAAAACAAAGGGGTCTGACGGACAGCCCTCTATGTACATATATATTTCTCCGCGTGGGCGAGCGGAGAAGGCGGCTGAAATTCAGGATAATTCCTTTCTTAGCTGATTTTTTTTTTATCATGGCATGAATAAGCTTCTTGCCAAGATCTAACTAAGAAACCAGATTGATCGGATGCCTGACTTTTTTTAAAATGAAAAAATCCATTTACGTTGAAAGAAGGTAGTGAGTTAAAAAAAAAGACAGCACAAAAAGAAAGAAAGAAGGAAAATGAGACTCTGTGAGTAACTAGTATTTTTTGAATTTTCTAATTTCCAACGAAAGGCAAATTAAAGAATTAAAGAGACAGAGAAAACCGAACCATATTAAAACCTTTTAACATAGGATACGTTTACCGAGTTCATCGTCATCTTATAAACAGATTCACTGATGTCATTGCCATGCCCCAAAATTTATTGCTTCAGAGTTGTGTTTGCTTTAAGCGCTGTAGCAAGTGACTTAGCACCGGCAGGACCAATGTTATTGAGAGACAGATTCAAATTTGTCAGAGTTGTGTTTGTTTTAAGCGCTGTAGCAAGTGACTCCGCACCGGCAGAACCAATGTTATTGTAAGACAGATCCAAATTTGTCAGAGTTGTGTTTGTTTTAAGCGCTGTAGCAAGTGACACAGCACCGGCAGGACCAATGTTATTGCCCTAGAGACCCAAATTTGTCAGAGTTGTGTTTGCTTCAAGTACGGTAGCAAGCACAGCAGCAGCAGCGTCATCTATAACTCCAGGATACCGCACCTGAGCCTGTTGAACGTCCAGACATGCGCCAAATGTACGGGCCAAGTCTATATAAAAATAACTGTTTTCAATTTTGCATTCTTTAATGCACTCAAGTGCAACAGGGAAACGTTGTTCCACATCGGCTTTGTTTACCTCATTCGCTACGCAGATAATAAGGGCTACTGCGCTTCTTTAGACCTCACTGCAAGCAGGCCACAGGTAAATTTCAATACCTCTCTTAGCTCTCGGAAATATCTTGTGTCAGTGACCAATATTTCAGGACTGGTTTCTTTGCTAACAAGCTGGCAACAGAGATAATACCCTGCGAAGAATTCTTGAAAACTGTTATGCGTAAAGCCGTAGCACAGACACGGCCTTCGTTTGCTGCTTCCAGGTTGAGCTGACAGAAAGCCAAATTCAGGTAAGTCGGCATCGGTATTTTCACTTGAAAGTTTTTTGTAATCAAAGTACATGTTTTCTTCATACAGGCCGTTTATAGCTATCAAGCCAAGGAGTTTCAATTGATCTTTGCAGATTTCAATCAGATTCTTATTTTCCACTGGAATACCTCTCTTTTTCCTGTATCTGATAAGAACACATTGTACTATTTCCGAGTACAACTGAGTTCTGCTTTCAGGTAAAATATCTTGAAAGTCTTCACAAAGAAGGCAAAGCAGTGCAGTGTTTAAAGGGTTTGCCGCCATATCTGTGAGCCTTTCCTCATTCTGTATTTTATACAAGAGCTTTTCGGCCAAATCGTCCTTGCCGACAAAATATTTGTGAATAAATTCTTTGATATCTTGATAAGTGAAACCTTCAATCTCTAGCAGAGTGTTACAAACTTTTCTCACTGGTATCCCAGCCTCGTGTCGCGCTGTAACCACAAGGCGACATAGGGGAAGTATTTTACCTTGTATGATATCGGTAAACTCCGGCAGCTTTCTCGAAGGTAGCCCGTCCAATCCGTCGAGTATCAGTAGAACCTTTTAGCAGAACACTGAAATTTGCGATAAGCAAGGAAAAAAGGACTACTGTTTATGAACTTTGGGGTAGGGTGTTTGAGGACTCACGGTCACCTATAACGTCCATCTATTTTTTCAACTGTTTTTGCGAGCCAAGAGACCCGGAGCGACACCTGTAAGAAAAACGATCACCAATCGACCAGTAATACCTGCTTTTAACAGTTCTCTTAGACGGATACCTTAAATTTTTAGCGGGCTTCAGTGTGAGGAAACTGACCTTCCTCTTTGGGCGCAGAAACCGAAGTCTTCAGCATCTCACTGATGTCGCTTTTCATCTGCTTCAAGTCTTTTCTTGTTCTATCTGTCAGGAAGAATATACTTAGCAGAATTAAACTTTTATTCGCACAACTTTCATTGAGGACAATTTAAAGTGGATGTCTGGAAAACCAGGAAACAGACATTCGGAATTCAGAACAGGAAAGTGAATAGCAACAGGAACCAGAATCAGAAGAGGAAAGCGAATAGAGGCAGAGTTTAAGGGTAGGAAGAAAACAGACGAAATAAACGATGATATTTTGCTGTGAGATAAGACATAAAGTGTAGCTACCTATAATAACAGAGATGGTTTTCAGTTAATAACTCAATAAGAACAAGTAGCAATAATGACCAAGAGTTGATAAGAAAAGAATCGACCGCAGGGAGACCACTTCTTTAATAGCCTTTTGGCTCCAGCCCTCTGTTTGCCTTCAGATAGTGACGACGGAGCCTCCACTTCAGCTCAAGATGGCTGTTTTCTTTCAAGTGATTTTGAGCGCGTCGTCAGTTCGTTTTCTATCCACCCGAATTTTTTAAACGACCACACATTCAAGTAAATTAATAAAGCTGCCCCTCGCTGGCATGTTGGATTTTGAAAGAAGGGGATGTGATTTGAGATATACTATTATAAGAAGTTTTGAATAGAGTAAGGGAACAGGTACTGGTGAGACAAATGGGGTACTTGAGCGAATCTTAAACTACTCTATGGTAGATGACTCCAACCTTTTTAGCAAAATATTTGCATTGTGGACGAAATATAACGTGCGGAGGAGATGGAAACTCCGGTAAAATGTACAATGTTTAAGATTTTCAGGGTCGCAAGATGTAAGCGGATTAATTGCGAAGTGAATCTAATTAACCTTTCTCTACTTTTAACAAGTGACACGTTTTCATTTCCACCATCAATGCAGTCAGTTGAATGAGGCCTGAGGTTGGGCTGGTGCCCTTATTTTGAATGAAACGAGGGGTACTATCTTCTTAAAGCGTTTGGTTGTCTCTTTGGTAAACTTGAGGTTTGAATACCGAACAATATATCTATCCGACAATCCTGAGGTTTTTTGGCAACCCAGCACCACTGGGCGTCTCGTTTACATGTGACCCAACACTGAAAATGAATGTATTATCCCTCCTTTCCTGCAACGGACGTGTGGAGATAAAGGAAGGAACGGATCGCAGCCTAAGGGCGATGTTACACGGGATGATTCGCAACGACGATTTTGAGTGTCATAAAAATGTTCCGAAAATGTTTTCAATTGTCGCAATATTGTCACAACATTGTTACCCGTAAATTCGACGTTGCAAATCGTCTCGTCTAACAAGCCCTTATAAAATATTTCTACTTACAAATATGTTCCTTTTTAAGGCGGTTTTTTTTTTCTTTTTGTATAAATAAGTTAAAAGTTACGTGAGAATTTAATTCAATCAGGATATATGACATTTCTGTCCGGCTTATATCGGTTCCCGGTCAGTGTTATTCTGCGTCCAAAACCCGTCCCCGTTCCGGTTCTTTTTCCGATTGTTCCTTTTCCGGACTCCGGTTTCCTGATTTTCCAGACGCCTATTTTAAGTTACGATAGCTCAAAGATTATTAAAGCTTTTAAGTGGCATTTTTTTCATACACGTCATCATATTAGTAATAGCTGACTGAAAGATAGTAATCAAAAGAAAGGGTGCCCAAGTTATGGAATTTGGAATTAACATTCCTTCCTCAGTTATCTTCTTGCTAATATTTTCCATTTCACCTCTCACTTGTTCTCTGATTTTATCTAAAGAGAAAACGATATGGTTTGTTTCTTACGGCAAAGTTGAAAAGTTATAAAATGCAAAATTCCTTTATTGAAAGTTAGCCTGACTCAAAGAATTATTAAATTTAGCTTGAAGGTCATTTTTTTGGAAACTGACCTCCATCCTCAGTAATGGAATTTCTCATAGCCTCCATCTTCTCGCTCATGTTTCCCATTTCACTTTTCATCAGCTCTGTGAGTTTAAGCAAAAAATCAGAAAACATCAAAAATCAGTGTTCAACTTGTCAGCTGAGATAATTAGCTATCATTGAATGAGGCGTAAGTATGATCTGAAGAATTATGCAGATCTCTGAGGATGTTATGAGGTTGTTTTTACCTTATTGACGCAAAACGTGTTATTTTTTTTGCGTCGGATTCGGATTCAATTTAAGGGATTCGGCTTTTACATGATCTGAAGAATTATGCAGATCTCGGAGAGTGTTATCCGCCTGGATCTGGCGATCAGATCATACGAAAGTCGGTCCAATAGTAACTAGATAACTAACTCGCCTCGGATTCGTGCCCACTTTTGTTGTTGCAAACAAAGTTTGTTTGAATAAACATTTTTTTTGCTTTTTTGTGTAAAGTTTACATCGCTGCAGCTCGCTCAGTCACAGAATCACGGCCTTGAAGTAACATTGAACCTGTTTGTAGGTCTTCATATGTCGGTTTATGGTTGTTGAATGTGTTTTTGTAAGGAAAAAGTATATATTGTCTAATTCCAAGCTTTCATTTCAGCCCCACCAACACGTTATTATAATATTTTAGTAAATTTAAGCTCACAAAGAAAAAAAAACCTATCCAGTAGTATTAATAGAAAACACTTCAAAACCTTTGTTAGTTAATACCTTTCATTCTATCAAGTTGGTCTTTAATGTTATTTTCGTCTTTCTTCCATTCCTTTAACAGCTCTCGGTAATGCTTCACTGTATCTGGATCCATAGTCTCAGTTTTTAGTTTTCTGATAGCAGCTGCGTCTACACCCAGTACAACCAGTGTGGCACTCACACCCTGCCACAAGGAATTAAATGTTGGATTGTCCACAGATGCCTGGCTGGCATGCCCATAGACCGAGTTCCTATAGTACTTTACTCTGGGATAATCACAAATATGGGGGAGGAGGTGGTTATTGTAACTGGCAAAGAATTTTTGGCCCTCGATAAAGGATACTGAACTGCTTAATATTAGTTCTACAAAAATGAGGACTATACTGAGAGGCTAGTCGAGTTTCATAATGGTGAACCTGGCTACTACTTAAAAAGAGGTTACGAAAGCTACTAGGCAAAAGATTACGGTGATAGGAATACATAAATGTAGCAACAGAAAAAGAATTAATGCTATATATGTGAAGGACTTTACAGCGGTTACCACTAACACGCGCCCTCAAAGGGTTTTTTCTTCGGTTTAAACCTGCGTTTTGGTGGACGTCAATCAACCGTTACCATGGTTTTTCAAGCGTTGGCCTAGAGAAGATTCTTTCTCCGTTTCTTGAGCACTCGGAAGAATATGTCGGCGTTTCAACCGTTTTTGCAATATTTTGCTGCAGGATCTGACATCGCTTCATGTCAAGATTACGAGAAGAAAGAATTTGTTGAGTGTTTCTCGAAGGAAACTCAAATTATCGACATATTTACACACTGTAAGTTACAACCACATAAGCTTTCGCAATCGCTCGCAACTCGTCTGAGTTCTTGCTAGTTCTGGTTTCTATTCGATAACAAGAAGAATGATAAGTAGTAAAATTCATTTTCGAAAACAGCCTCCGTTCAGAGGAAACTTTTTCCCTTTTCGGTGTGATATCTTTTGTTTCTTTGACTTATACTAGCTTCTTGGCAATTCAGTCGTCCACAGCTCCCGTGTTAAATAAACAACCTGAAAACCGCTACGTAAACTGTAGAGAATGTTTCGGCTATTTCACTCAGCTCGCAGAGACCTCGTTGTTTTAACAATGTAATCTTTCATCTTAATAAAATAATTTTAAAAAGCCGTCGTCGTCCGAAATTATTCGCCCTTCATTCAGCGATGAGGGAACCTTCTCTGTCAGAGCGCGTGGAAATCCATGGAAACAGTTGATTGACGTCCACGAAAACTCAGGTTTAAACAGACAGAAAAAAACCCTTCAAAGGCGCGTGTTAGTGGTAACCGCTGTAAGTTTGCTAAATAATGGGGCGGTATTTGCTAGATAGTGAGCTTTTGATATAAGCCGCACCATGCGCTTTTGCAAAAGGTAAATACAGTTTAGGTTAGAGCAATAGGTGGAGGAGCTTTGATAAACTGATTTTTCTCCACAATAGGAGACAAGTTAGCTGATGAACTTCTACAGCCCCCTACTGCAATTGAATACTGCGAACCGGACTTAATTCGTAATCGGAGAGCTGAACCTCCTCCTCAAAGTGAAATCACGGGATCTCAGCGATCAGAACGCAAAAAAGTCGGATTGCTGAAAATAAATAAGTCAACTGTTCCTGGTCATATTCCACCGAAACTAATAAAACCCGCAGGAACAGCAGTCATTCCTGCTCTAGTTGCTCTTTATCGATTTAGCATAGAACGTGGGCTAATATTTTCTTCGTGGAAAACACCTGGACTTGCACCGATTTATAAAAAAGATGATGAAACAGACATTGGAAATTATCTTCCGGTCTTTCTCCTCAGTGTCCCTGGCAAGATTATGGAGTCGGAGATTAACCGCATTCTTGTACAACAGAGTAATAATCTTCGATCGGACAAGCAGTTGGCATATCGTGTCGGGTATTCGACCGAACTCTTGCTGATTCACCTAACAGAGCTCGTGGAGGAGAGCTGTAGACTCTGGAATGGTAGTCGCAAAGGCCTTCATCGAATTTAAAAAAAGCGTTTGACCTTATATGCAATTACCTCAGTGGAAGACAACAATTTACTGTGCTAAATGGTGTAAAGTCGGATTTGTTACCTATGTTGATGGGGATCCCACATACCCCTGAATAACGATAGTGTTATCTTATGATTGAAAAAATAGAATTATAATAGTATAATTACTTACTTGGGATTGCCATCGAGTTCTAAATATTACATTTACACTTACCCCTGGCCCCCAGAGAGTCACTGCTGAGCCCTTTGTTGTAGTGAACCGTTGCACCTTCTGTTAGGTTTTCGTACAACCGTCTGAACAGTTACTCAAGACCAGTCCTCTCTTAAACCTTAAATGGACAATAAGTTTGAAAAGGAATCACCTAGGGGAGGTGAAAGTTGTTTATATGAACTTAAAAACGTTCTGTAGAAGTTTCAGGTTTTTCGCTTCAAAATCACCCATGCCATTTGTTTTCTCCAAAGTCACAACCCTTGTTTACAAATTCATGGCAAATTTTGATCTGGGATGATAATAAAAAACAAATTAGACAGGTTTAACACTTTTTTCAAGGTAGCTTAACAATAATCACCAACCTAGGAATGAGTAATACGGGGGGAACAATTTGTTAGTAACTCAAAGTCGAGCGGCGCCAAGCCAGCATAAAACAAAAAACCTTCCGACTGCGAGGGTCTCTGTCCCTAAAGTCTACTAAGCAACAACTATACTAAACAACTGTTAACTATTACATAAATGCAAAACAATCCTAAGAATGTATGATTTATATGGAAGCAGACCACATCCCAGACGTGCCAACCCCCAAAAGGCAAAAAATGTGAGATTCTGAACCTAGAACTAAGAAAAGTAGTGACAAATGGGTAAAAAGTCCTGAGATGTCCCAAATTTCCATGTGGAAGGACTTCCAGCAGGGATTATGGGTAATGGAAGTCACTGTATCTCTTTAAGCTTTAGCAGGAAACATCACGATCAATTTTCCGGTTTAGGTTTTGTAATTTCGATGTTTTGTTGGTGCCATCTTGAGACAAGAGGCAGCGGCGAGTCACGGTAGACTAAAAGAATGTAATAAAACGCGACCGCGAAGCGTTTTTTTCGGATTGAGCTGGCTATCTATTGATATCTAACTTGGAAACGAACGCTAAAGCTCCAAAATGGTTTGGAGAAATCAGTTGTCAACTCGTGAGAGCGTGACATAGGTCCTAAAATCATGAGACTTACGAAGCCAAGCCTGACCAACCCTGACTTCCTAGACCGAGCCATAAACAGAGAATTAAGTCACGCAGAAAGATGCTGTACAGAAAATCTGAATATAATTTCCGTTTATGACAGCTCCCTATCTTGCCTACCCTGCCAAAAGGAGTCGGAAGGTCCATTAATACCGTTTAGAGCAATTTAATAACGTCAGTTTGTAGAATGACTTTTATTTTCCCTTTCAGACCAATTTGGTTCAACCAACTACAAAGTCCAACGAAAAAAAACAAAACAAAACAAAACAGACGCAGGCACTTTGACCATATAAGGCGGGTGGGAAAAAGAAGATGTTTTTTCCCAAATAAAATCTGTTAACAAGATTCAATCAAGAGTGTTTGTACTGCAGATCTTCGATGTTAGAATTGCATTACAAACCAAACTTCCCCTTTCACTTTGGATCAGATGCAAATTTTTCAACTTTCCTGTTCAGTTTCGATACTCAGTTCTTCTCAAAATTCGCTTTAATGAGAGGCAATTAAAGTCCCAAACGTCTCAAGTTTTATGAATTCTCAACAAAAAACGTCAAAGTTACGAACCACATACATAACACAAGAAATGCAACTAAAGCGTGTCCGACTACTGCTAGCTGCTACCATTGCAATTTGCATTTACGAAACTGGTGATGTAACCCGAGAGAAACTACCTATAGATTCTCATCAACAGGGATTATAAATGAAGTAAAATAAACAGTTTCGACAAACAAAAGGTCGTTTAGGCTCATGAAGGACCAAAAGAAGAGGCCAATGAGAACGACTGAGAAACGAACTTCTCCAAACACGAATTAGTCATTTGTCTGGATATTATAAAGCACAAAACAACATGGAGCCTTCATGTGCTAAGGTACTTGCCAACAGCAGCTATTTAAAGGCTTACAACTGATTGATAAACTGAGAAGAAGTATTTTGAGTTGCCTTTATCAGCTTTAATTACTATTATACCTCTTTACTTTGGAGAAACTACACCATCCTATGATATCTTATGATCGGAACCTGCAAATATGCTAAGACATTAACATTCTCGTTCAACTCACCTTTTCGAAGTGAAAGACTATTCGTCGCTGATATGAATTATTAGGCTATAAGGTCCTTTAGGATATAAATCAATTCACGAGGCGCTTGTCAGATCAGTGGATGGTTTGTATTCCTCTACATTCCTAGGGGTGGCGAATGGTTAAATCCGAGACTCGCCGAGACGCCGAGATCCTAGTTAGAAATCCGAGCCCGAGACTCTTTGGTAAAGAGTTTCGAGACTCAAAAAAAGTGTCAACAAACCATGCAAAAACGAAATTTCGAGACTTGTTAAAAACGCTTCCGAGATTTCGAGATCCTGCCAAAATTTTCCGAGACCCACGTTTTTCGAGGTACCATTCGCCACCCCTATTCCTGAAACAAACATGGTAATATACAATGTTGGTGTTAGAGACGAGATGATCAGTCTAGACAGACGGTACAGTCACGCGAATTCAATAACTGTCAAATACCTGGGAAAAAAGATGCCTCTTGGCGAAGAAAAGGTACTAATTGAATGAATCCAAGCGCATCAACTAAGGCGAGGTTCCCGGCGCCATTTTAATTTCCTCAGACGCAACTGATTACTTCTTAAAACAATCGGGCGTATCACCGCAAAAAGACTTCGAGTTTGGAGATGCCATCAATCAAACGCGACGTGGCGTGACCAAAGTCAAACTTAGACACGCGATGACGAAAGCCAAACTATGCTAAGATCACGGGATGCATCTAACGTGATATTGTGAATTGCAAAGAATTAATTATTGAAATTAAATTTCAGACGGGTGTTACTAGGGGAATTTTTGAATACATGTAATCGGATGCGTTCCTATGGTGGTGTAGGTAAGTAATTTTGGAATAATACCCCGTCAGGATCTCTATTCTGTCAATTAAAAAGAAAGAAAGGCTACTCCATGTCCTCGAACTCTTGACCAGACCCATCAGGGTAGCTGACAGTTTCAGGGGGACGGAAATGGCAAGTAAAACCTGTCCACCAAGGTTCCCCTACAATATCCAAACAGATATTAAAAGTAGTTTCTAGACTGTTTAGGACAGCTGAAACTAAGAATCCCTCTACAGAGAAAACCATCTGAGGCACTCCTTACGTGTTTGGAAACATTCGCTTGTTGGCTGCCCCTATAGAGAGGACCAGAACTGATTATCCTGACGAGTGAAGATCAATTTGCTAAAACAGTGGAGATTCCTTCAAGAAATACATTCAGATTTTTTTTTATTTTGTACTGTTATAAGATGTTTCTACTACATTACAATGTATTACAAAAATAGGTCAAAAAGCAAAAAGGAAGAACGACAAATTACGTAACTGGTAAAGAGTGACCAAATTAGCTTTGGCTTTCGACTTGGTCACTGCCTTGGGCCTAGACATTCACGTAAACCTACATGTAATGGAGAATAAACAACATGTCAGTTTTACTTACAATTCTATATAAAAAAAACCATAGACAGTGATAGACAATAGGAATAATTATTAATAGTTTGGCACTGCCAGAGAAATCAAATCACTTCCTTGTCTTAAATTCTCGTACGATACTGGGTAAAAATTCTTCTTTCCATAATTTTCTCGAATCATTGACACTGGGTTAACTAAAATCGTCTGATACGAGGTAAAATAATTCTTCTTTCCATAGTTTTCTCAAATCATTCGCCCAAAGTTGACTTTCAGTTGTCAAACCACTTTAATCACTCTCGAAACACAGGTTTAATTGACTGTATATTTCAACTTCGAAAGGAACATGCAAGCAGATCTTTCAGTATACATGCGGCCATCACTAACACGCAGCCAACAATACGCATCCCAACTTAATTGCCATACTCCAATTTATTTTTTACATAGTCTAACGTCTTCTAACGGCCTCTTTCGGAAACAGCCAGTTTTTCTTGTCCCGGCGGTGGACCAGTCCATTCATTCTGTTCATGCACTCCATGCCGCATTCTTGTTTTTACCTCTCAAAGACAGTCACTCACCTCTGGCTCCAGGGCGACCGTTGAAAAGAGGTAAGTTCTTCAGGAACTGGCTTTCAAAGCGCATTAAAACTCCTTTGAGTTACTCAAGTTCAAATGTAGCATTCCACTATCCTTTCATTGGGACATGGAATAAACATTTAGTTGGTTAGGTACCCGAGGGTATCAGGAGCTGATTACTTGAGGGTATCTAATACGATCCTCCGATCCCATGACGACACAGATAGCGAGCTTCAAAATTTGGTAAATGTTAGAGAATCTCAAATAAGGCCAGTTCCTGCTCCAAGAACATTGCGAGAAAGCAACCGGTCTCAATTCCAACTGTACCCTAGATACTTATTCAACACAGCAATATATTCCATATCACATATGCCGTGTAGTAGTTTTCTGTGCTGATCACTAGTGCCCGTATCAAATTAAGGACCTATTTAAGAACCCAAGTAGCCTAAGTTAAAAAAATCTAGGTTCTTAGTGGTGCCCCACGCACGCGCTTTGTGTGCAAGGGGAGCCCCATAGCTAAGAAAATTTGGTAATCTATCCATCTGAGAAAATCTGGTTTTGAAGTCAGCGACGACCTCCCGTCTGGACAGATACTGGGGGAGGGGGAAGGGAGTTAGAAGTCAGCCTGTCCGAAGTCAGAAGTAAGCCCATAATAAGAAAAAAAGTGTGCTGCATGCGCAAAGTTGTTTTTTTTTTACTAATTAGACTTATTGTTGTTGTTTTTTACCGTTCACCTTGTCTTTAGTATTACCGGTACTCAATTTTATATTTCTTTGAGGAAACTGTAAATATTAAAGGGCGCTAAGCTTTTAGCCCTGGCTAAATCTATATATTATATGAGGGTTTTTACTGTATTTGAAACGGGTACAGTTAATGTCTTGAAGGCATACCAAATCCCCTTTTTATACGTTTACAAGAAGACTAGAAAATTTTTTTGGAAAGCGTGAGTCAGTGAATCAATCAATCAGTGAATTAGAAATCATTGATCAACAAAAAGTGGGCGTCTGGGGCTTGAGGGGTGTACAAGTACACCCGTCATACCCCCTTCCCTACGGGCCTGCAGCTGCTGCAGAAATGTAGTTGAACTTTCTCTCTTTGATTGAAATATGTCTTATGGTAAAACAAACTTACCTTATTAAACATAATATGATTGAAGCTGCAGTTAATATTAATGTATGGGGTTTTAACATAGTGAAAAAAATCTAGCCTGCAAGAAACCCGGATGATGTGAAATCTTACTTATTTTATTAATCTTATTTTAAACAATATTTATTCAGGGATGCCCAGTTCAGCGAGGCTGGTATGAATGTATTCCTGATGAAAAGAAAAAACAACTCAAAAGGCAATAACAGATAAAAAGTACAACAACTAAGTATAGCAAAAGTATTGAAGGCTCAATTTGGCTTGGATCTAAAGGGCCTTTTTAGGCCAAACCCAAACGTATTTAAATCATGCTGCTCCTCAGAGCCAGAGAAAGCGTGTTCCAGATATTGGCTCTGCTTAACCTAAAGGAGCCCTGGTGCTTAGTTATCATAGCTAGTGGCAGACGGAGCCAATCTCTAATTTAATGGCGCGTGTTATATGAATGGAAGTGGCACGTGTGGCTAAATTCATTGGGTAAATATTGCTGGAGCCAGGCCATGAAGGCTCTAAAACCATAGCATGCACTTCAGATAGTCCCGGTGGGATTGGACCATAGGCCAACCGAAAGTGCGAGATATCTGCTATTGGGAAACTGTGTAGCCTATGTAGCCAAGTACTCTCGGTCAGCCTTACTGTAGGAGATTTACATACTGATTTATATACAAAACATATGCCGGGCACTTATAAGGTTTTACAGGTTTAGAACACTGGGCTCCCTTCTTGTCCTTAGAGGGTAGCCTTGAGTCTTAATATTAAGATTGCAACCTTAAAAAGGTAAAAGGTAAGAAATCATGTTGGGTAATTTAAGAAATTAAGAATGTTGAGATACTCCATGAAAATACAACCTTTCTAACTTCAAATTACTGTAATCATACTTTTTGAGATATAATACTCACCTCCCACACCCCTCCATTCAAAGTTTTTCTTTCAAGTTTTGATCATGATCTTGTGCTATTAACTTTGATGAGGGGAGAAGGGGGTGGTTACAAGCCCAAAATCATATGCAGTCTAGTCGAGCCAAAATTAAGTACAGCACTGTCTCGAGTATTTCTGCAACTGGTTGAACCTTTTTTCAATTTTTTTGTCAGGCTAAATGAGATACTTATCATGATTAGTAGAATTTTCCCGGTATAGAGGAAGTCCATCTGTTACCTAAACAATGCTATTATTGACTTGTAGTCAACATTTCTCCCAGGGTATGAAAGGGTATTGCTGGGATCCAGGGACTAAAATACAATGCAGGATTCTAGAAACAGTCAGGATATGGTCGTTGACTTCTTCTGCAAAGTGGGATTCTCCAAAATAAAGTGGGGCTTAGGAAAGTAAACATGCAATATTCAAGATAGTGATCACAACATTTCGGGATGTGGGTTTCCAACAACAAGAGGCAAATAATTGACCTCAAACCCCATGTTGTTTGAAAAGCTGTCGAAAACCTAAGACCTGGGTAGCATCTAATTGCAGTCCTGGAGGTTAACTGTCAAGGACCTCATTTACCGTTGAACTGTACAAATTGCTAAGAAGCTTGCTTTTTACATTTTTCAGGAATCCTCCTTGGGCACCCACATGGCCTGGAAGCAACAGAGGAGCTTGGCTTTTTAAGGCTGTGACTCTGTGAGAAGGAATGTTTCTCCATGTGCTTTATAGGAATCAATTTGTGAGTAATTATTTAAATTGGAATTTTGCTCAAGTCAGTTACTTTTTAGGTTCTGGCTCTGCGAGAACTTTTAATTATTCTCTGGGCCCTCAATGGGAACTAAAAAGCAGCTTTTAGAGATTGGTAAAACAATTTGACCTTCAACCTGATGCAACGGAGCAGCTTAGTCCCCAGCCTTTTTGGGCTGTGGTTCTGTGAGAATTTTATTCATTCAAAGATTTTTTGAACCCCTGTCAGCATTTAAGAAAAACAATTTGGCCTTCGACCTGATGCAACAGAGCAGCTTAGCCTTTTAGGCTGTGGGTCTGTGAGAATTTTATTCTCCAGGTGTCTCAGGGGAAACTAAAAATGAGCTTTTATAAATTATTTGAACCCGTGTCAGAATTAAGAAAAACAATTTGGCCTTCCTGATGCAACAGAGCAGCTTAGCCTTTTTAGGCTGTGGCTCTGTGAGTATTTTATTCTCCAGGTGTCTCAGGGGAAACTAAAAATGATCTTTTATAGATTATTTGAACCCGTGTCAGAATTAAGAAAAACAATTTGGCCTTCCTGATGCAACAGAGCAGCTTAGCCTTTTTAGGCTGTGGCTCTGTGAGTATTTTATTCTCCAGGTGTCTCAGGGGAAACTAAAAATGATCTTTTATAGATTATTTGAACCCGTGTCAGAATTAAGAAAAACAATTTGGCCTTCCTGATGCAACAGAGCAGCTTAACCTTTTTACTAGGCTGTGGCTCTTTGAGAATTTTATTCTCCAGGTGTCTCAGGGGAAACTAAAAATGAGCTTTATTTATTTGAACCCGTGTCAGAATTAAGAAAAACAATATATTTGGCCTTCCTGATGCAACAGAGCAGCTTAGCCGTTTTAGGCTGTGGCTCTTTGAGAATTTTATTGTTTGGGTGTTCCAGAGAGTATAAAATACCAGTAGCCATTGCAATACATGGTGAGCCTTAAAAATGTCAACATCATTTTATTTGTGTCGAATCGCTGATGACTTCTTTTTTGTATATTTCTTATTTACAGTGCTTGGCCGTATCAACAAAAGTTATTAACAATTATACTGACGCTTCCTGAACATTTTTTATATTTTAAAAAGTAACTGTCTCTGAATCTGAGATATTTTTTCAGGGTTTTTCTTGAACTAAGATAACTAATATATAATATACATTATACTAATAATAATATACAAAATCAATACCTTCATTTATCCTGATCAACAATTGTCAATTTCTTTTAGTTAAGCCTTTTATTTGCATTTAAAGTGGGATCAAGCAAACGTAGACTTTTCTATGAACACAACTACAAGAATGATTGTTATATATATTCCATGTACAGAAATCAATTATATTTCTTGTTTTCTCCTTTGTGGAACTTTTGTTTGGGTGTAACCAATTTGCTTGTAATATCATAAAACAAAACTTCAGTGAATTGTACAGAGGACAATGGAAAAATAATGTTAACACGCACTGTTCAAGTGTAAGTAAAGTGAAAATAGCAAAACTTTGATTTCAACTTGCTTAAGACTTTTTAACTTGTATAATCATTTGTTTCACTGGTTGACAGTTCGCAGGTCTCGAAAAGTTAGAATTAGGCACCAATAGAAATAATCGGAGGGGTGCAAGCAATAATTTGTTAATAGGGGTGCAATAGTTTTCACTTGTTCGCATGCCTTTTTTCTTCTTGCGTTTAAGGCTCATTTTTAAGGCATGACCGCTTGCAGAATTTTTCTCCATAAGATTTTCCTTAACAGGATTCATTTAGAAAGGAAAAATCACCCCTTCCTGGTTACTTCTGATGATCTCTTTCTTAGCACGAGGAATTTTCCCCATGCTTGCGAGCGTTTTGAGCTTAAACTTGTTTCTAGTTTTGAACTTTGAACGCCCAAAAGAAAAAGAAAAACAAAGAACGACTTATTGTTTTAATAAACTTTTTGTTGTCTTCTTTTCAACATGATTAACTTAAGAACGTTCATTTTATCATAATTATGCAATGTCACTATAGCATAAAAAGTGTCAAAGGTGGACCTTGCCAACATAGACTCTTAAAGTGAGAATGCCATTGTCTGAGGAGTCAAAAATAGGACTCCATATCAGTTCACATTCCCTGGTTGCTCTTCTTTCTCCATCCCCACAAATGATTTCTGACCTTAGAGATGCTTGTTGGTGGACTCGCTTCCTTTTAGCAGCCTCAAGGGCAGCGCGACCAGAAAGCTGGGAGGGGGCACCGTCGATTTCTTTGGACCCACTGAACGATTTTGTTACATGCAAATCCACAGATTCTTGCTAGGACAGAGCTCTTTTCAGGTCACTCATGTCGAACGTTTTGAAGGACATGCCGATGCGTAACGCCTTTTCTCTCCAGAGTGGTGGTTTTAAGTGCCTGCATTCTTTTACCGCATTAAGCCTGGCGCTTCCAATCTTCTTTAATAATTGACCAAAAAATTCGACCTTGACACTAGTATGGGTGAAGTGGCACCATCTTGCTGAAATGGCATTAAAACATACAGGAGATTAAAAGTATGAACATCTCCAACAACTTGTGAACTTATATAATCCTTGACCTGTTTTTATTCATAGTACTAAAAGTTTATAGGACAATGGGATGTATAACATCTCAAGGTAAACAAAGTGAGCTGCTAAAGCAGAGATGAGTCGAAGGGAAACGTTCATTATAAGCGGGTAAATCCCGCTTATCGTTTTCTTTTTTGGTTGTATAGCGGGTATTTACTCGCGCACGTCGGAAAACACTCGTACGCGACACGCCAGGAAAAGAGTAAGGAAACGTGTGCACGTGGCTTTTCGCACTGTAGCTTGGGCGCAGGTTAAGTGGTGGGGCTGAGGGAAAATCATCATTCTATACTAACCTGGAACACTGGGATTGTGCGCAGAGTTAATACACTCTACAATTTCTGCCAGCCACTGCAAGTATTGCTTTCTATTCTTCAGAAGTCGAGGTATTACTGTTGGAGCTTCCTTCTTTCCAAACGAAAACGTAACGTGTTCGGGAACCTCATATCCCGGGTGTTTTTTGCTGAAATGCGTTGCTAGTGCTTTTCTCGTCCGAAACTATTCTCGCAGCGACGACATTTAATAACATAAATGTCAGCCATGATCACGCTTAACTAAAATCAAAGTCCCACTTCAAACCACCAAACAACACAATAACTTGTTAGGCTACAGAAGAAAAACTGCTATTGTTCTCCCTTATTGTTCTCATGATGACACAGTTTGCTTGATAGCATCGACATTTTAAGACATGTAATGTGTTTTGATATATTCGCCAAAGACCTTGACTGAGTTGAAAATACTTATTCTCATTAGTATACGGCATTTCCGGCGGAAACTTGTGGAAGACTTGAATGTGTTTCATTGGCGAAAACTTAGTGTTCATTTGGTCATTTTCCATTCACTGATTCGAGCTTTTTCTGTTGTGGTCGTAAGTAAGAAAAAGTAAGATCAATATTTTGTCAATCATGAACGAGGAGATGCGGCGCGTATTTAATGCTAAGCGAAAAAGGCAGAAAAAAAGACGTAAGGAAAGGAAAAAGGAAGAGGCAAGACAGGCCAGGGCTGCCGACAGAGAGAGAAGGATTCAGCAACAGGCGGAACGTATCGTACAAACTCGTGTTCAGAAAGGAGAGCTTAAAGTAGTCGATAAAGAAGGGAGCGTTTCAAGGGCCGCGGCCGAAAAATTGTGCGAGTCTACTCGTAAAAGAGCCAACCCTAGCCGTGCTTTCCTGGAAGAGGAAGGTCCCTCCAAGAAGGTCCTCCGGCGGCAAACACAGTCACGTGTTGTATTAAAAGAAATTTGTCCAGATCAACTAGCAATGAAAAACGTCCCCCTTGGCAGTGGCAGTTTCGGTTCATGCTACCTGGCAGCATACAGGGGCATCGATGTGGTTGTAAAAGAGTTTCGTAGAGGAACTATAACAACGATAGTAAAAAGGAAGCAGAGACGAGAGTGCGAGAGGAGCTCATTTACGAGGCGTGCATCATGACCAAACTCGGCGACCATCCCGGTCTTCCGCTTTTATTTGGCGTTTGCTCAGAGCGGGCACCCTATCGCATAATTATGCAGTTTCATGGGTCCCAGGACGGCAGTTCCATGACCATAGCAAATGCTCTTGCCAAGAAACAAATAACTGACAAGGCAACTTGGACAAGGGTAATTTGCAAGACGGCGGTGGCTTTATCTCGAATCCATGGAAAGGGGTTTTTACACAATGACCTGAAATCAGATAATGTTGTTATTGACCACAGAAATGGTACTTACAACCCGGTAGTCATAGACTTTGGAATAAGTGTCCCACTGATTGGAGCAAAAGGGCCAAAAACTCTTTCACTGGATAAACAAAGAACATATTCTAGGGAATTTCCACATATTGCCCCCGAAATTGTGGGAGGATTCAGAGGCCAAAGCGTTGCCAGTGACATTTTTAGCCTCGCAAAAATTGCGGAGACAATTTTTAGAAAAGCGGAACTGGGACACCTTCCTGTCTTGTTTGTTCAGGGCTTGAATGTAGACCCAACAAAAAGGCCAAGTTTGGACAAAATTATAGCGATCATGTAAAAACCTAGAATTAATATTTCTATTTTTCGGAACCTTAACTTCCTTCCTTTGTATTTTGCCAGGATTTTCAGTACGTCAGTTTTAAAAGTTATCGCAGTAAGTAGTGAGTTAACATGACATTATGGAGATTATGTTTAAGATTTTATAGAACCGAAAGATTGACGATAAAACATACAGTCACTGGCAAGTGTGATAGAATGAACCTAGCTGAAAAGTATTCCGTGGTGAGGGCGTGAAAATATTTTTGTGAAAATGTGCGTAAATTAGTGCTAGAAAACCAGAAAAAAAGTTATAAACAAAACGTTTAGCGGGTATGGAAGTCCGTCTGAGCTCAAAGTGTCAAACTTAACTTTCGAAAATTTAGCTCCCAAGATTTCCTCCGGTACCAATATTCACAAGTCCTGAAGGATTATTCTTTATTTAAATGATCGTAAGAACATCGTGATTTATCGTTAATTTTTCTGTTTAAGATTGCGTAAAACTCCTCATATTCCAGAACAAGAATTTCATCATTGGTTCGCTAAGAACCTCTTTGTATATATTTGGGTTTACTTTTGTTGATGTTAATCATGATCATTAAGATCATTTCTTCTAGATATACTGAGCTGAGGCTTTTGAAATGAGATAGATTTACAGTTATCATCGCGGCAGTAAGTTCGAAGTAATATTTTCGGTTGGTGTTACCCAGTTGGCGTTTGAAGAGTAATTGACTGTGGTCAAAGATAATATTTTCACAATGTCTTTTCGTTAGTAAAGAGTGTAACCTTTTTGCTAATAAAACGCTGCTTTACATTTGAATTCGGTTCGCTTCTTTACTGCTACTTGTCGTCCATATTGCCCCTAAGGGCCGAGCTTTTCAAACGCACTCGAGAAAACAGGGTCCACTGAAGTCACATTGTAGCTCGGTAGCTTGTCCTCTGAGTTAATTGAGCAGTTTCACCATATTTTGTTGTAGTATTGGCTGTTGGGCTTTCAAAATGTGGTCATTTTTAGGAAGCTCACCACCAAGATGTGGTCATCTTTAGGTGGTCAGTCAAAACTACAAAAAAAAATCCAGTATGATGCCCATAATATTCTAGAATCAGTATAAATATTGTCGGAAATGTAGAAAGAACCCTGCAGTATATGTATGACAAGCCTTGAATAACATATTATTTAACACCAATGTACATGAAGTAATTTGGTTCCCCAATTCAACTTGTTAGTAAGAATCATGTAATATTATTGAAGATGAATTCACAGCCAGTTATTTAAGGACCCCTGTGGTAATTGCAGTGCAAAAGGGAATACCACTTGTTACAATGTACACTGTCCCAAGTTAATGGTGGAATTTTTATGACGATAGGCAGAGCCATAGCCAGGAAAAAATACGGACTGAGGCAATATCCAATATGGTTGAATTACCCGCCTAGATATTTAGGGTCTCTATAATGATGACCGCATTTAAGGTATCATCCAGGGTAAAAACCCATCATTTTTCGAAATTTTCAATTTTTAGATGATTAAGTAGAGCTCATGAAGAGCTTTCTTTTAAAAAACATTCCAGAGAAAAATGTTTTTTCTGTGCAGACTTATGGAGCGCAAAATTTTTTTCTGTGCTAATTATTTTAATTGATCGTTGACAAGTCCTGTCATAGCTAATCACGCAATTTGACAGAAATAGTGGTCTACAAGTATAGTGCTCACAGTCTTTCCCTGGATTTTGGAAGTGAATGCCTCCAAAGAAGAAAAAAGAGCTTGTCCGTTTTCGTCCTTGACTCCAAGACGAAAGAAGACGACAAAATCGTTTTGCAAAGTGTGGGTTTCGAAATTAGCAGAGAGTGACAAGGGCTCGTACTACAATCAAGAAAAATGGCTAAAAGATGACAAAGCTTCTGAAAAACCCATTGAAACTACCGC
>BOPM01001505.1:26901-46795 GCA_022179025.1 Porites australiensis
AAGTCAAAAGTCGTACAAAAACACACAAAAACCGCTCTAAAATCAGCATTATAGCAACTAAACCAGCTAAAAGAACCAAGAATTTCATGCCGTGGGTTGTTACTACTATCTGGCATCATAAAAAATACTTTTGAAGGATACAAAGGATCAGTACTCATTGAGCCTGAGCAAGCAATAGAAAAAGCCGATTATAAATGCAGCAAGAGCTTTTATTTAGATCATATTTTAGATACTTATAAAAAGAAAACAATCGAAGATCCTATTGTGGATAAAATATTGGAAATGATTCAAAAAGCAGAAACAGACAAAATAGATTTTGGACTAAAAAAAATAACCAATAATCATTCTCATGTTGTATTCACAAATGAGGGTAAATATCAAAAATATCAAATAGATCCTAACTCAAAAACCAAAACAATATATAGTCAAAAGCTATTTCACTATCGATATATGGTTGGGCTTCGATATTATTAAAAAATAAAATACATATAAATGCTAGACAAACCGCCCAAAACCGGTTCAAACCAATTTCTGCGCTATGCGCCAGTATCGAGCGCCCAAAATGCGGTCGTCAGCAAAAACCCCAAACCATATACTATGCGTCGGTACCCCCATGTACTATACTACTGCATGAGGCCTGATCAATCATAATGTGCAGGCCAACATGTGCGTTTACTAGATTATTTAAAGGGAAAGATTGGGGTGTCATGGTGGATGCCTTAAAAGCAAAAGATTACACAAACTTGCTCTGCCTGCAGACTCGGCTTTAAGAGCATTAGAAAGCAACATTAATATCAATAAAGTCAAATGTTTAAACATCTTGAAATGCAAAAAGGTGCTCACTTTACTATTGTCTGTATTATACTTCTGATTGGTTTAGGCAGTAAAATTCAAGAAAACTTTGCAAAGCAGCATGTATATTAATCCTTCTAACAAAGTCTTATGAGTCTAAATAAAACAGATATGCCATGTCAGGAACATAAAATTAATGTAAAGTTTTCTTCAGTTGGCTATTGTTTGCAGCCCTTATGATTGGTTGAAACCTTTTAACACAAAGAAAATACCCCTTAAAATGGGTATGGATACATTTATTTTTGAAAACATTGTTTTTCTGAAAATATGGTTAGAAACTTTTCAAACATATTGAGCTATTAATTCATCTGCTTAACACAGGATGTAACTTTTAATGTGAGGTCCGCTTAAGTATATAGAAAATGAGTAATTAGGTTTGTATTTTTTTCTGTGTGGGAGGGGGTATAAAAAATACCGCACAACTCAGTAAGAAGATATAAACAGCTTGAACTTATTGCAGTAGTTTTTATTCTTAATACTTTTGACTGCTTTCTATAACGAAAAAAAAGAAAGGACTGCATTCAGCAGCCGACACCTAAAACCACGAATGCTTACTAAAATAGAGAAAACTTACTGGATCAATAAGTGGCAAACACAACATCAAAAGGTCCTGAGCATCCAAACCCCTACATTTATTATACATGCAGCAAGCTTATATTATTAAACACACATAACAAATGTTTGGGATTGTATGGAAATCAATTACGTATATACACATTGTGGTGCAGGATCTGTAAAGGTTAATTATTACAGGTGTACGAGGAAAATATGAGGCTTGGTAAAACCTCATAAAGTAAATAAACTCCAGATGAGATTATCATACTGTCGTATTTATTTCAACACCGTTTGCAGCATGAAAAAACACAAGTAACCTTACACAAATAAAGCTTTTACAAGCAAAAATCGTTTTCAGGATACACATTCAGTGATCTTTGTAGTGTTTTATTCTCGCGAGTAAATAATGCGTTAGCTCGGTGTTTTGCCAATCTTTTTAGAGTATAAGAACCTTTCACAATTCGGCAAAATCCTAGGGTCCATTTTTTTGAAGGTAAGAAAAGACTTCAAAGTATTCAAGAGCGTTTTCCGATAAATTTTACTGAGGAGTATTTTTCGCTCGATGGAATGTTGACAATTACAGTTTAATGGAATAGAAGAGGTGGTTTTGTAAACTCAACATTCCCTTCAAAGGCGAATTTTCCCCAGAAATCAAATTCAACTTATGACAAAAAAAATAAAAGCAAATCTTTACAAAATTTCGAGATTTCAGTGTCAAGAAAACTACAGAGAAACGGCGCCTTACCTCGAGCAACCGGGCCAACATTGTCCGCACTTATTAAAGAACAACACAAGCTGCACAAGAAACCTTTTTCCCTGGCTTGGCGAGTCGACAGATGAAAACAAAGCTCTTCTTTTCTTCACAGGCTGGGAAGCAGAATTTAAAGTTCTGGCGATTCCATACAACCCATTATTAGGCCATTGTTTGCGAAAGGATTTTTTAACTGCGATTTGATTTGCAATGTTTGAAAATTCTGTAAAGATCAAACTTTTGTTCGTACATGTACCGATTTTCACACATGAATTGATCCGTCAAAACCGTCAGGAATAGAATCAGCTGTAGAATGGGGAAAACGCCGATGGCCAAAGTTTAAAGTGTTCACCGCTGGAAGGCTGTATCACGCCCCGTAAAGTTGCAGAAACTTCCACTCAACTGCATGGTTTTGAGGAATGTCATGGCCAGTCTTTCGCTGTTTGTAATCGAGCGCCACTCAAGAGCTTAGCTTTTGCGGCTTCTGATTCATCAAAGTCATCAATCAAAATTGCCTATCCTGAGCGAAATACCGTGGAGAAAAAGCCTATGGTCACAGTGTAAAGTGTTAACAGCTGGAAGGCTTTATCAATCAACTTAAAGGGCTCAGTCTTCTGCTGTTCGAATACCCTCTGCCATGATGTCGCATAGTTAAGGTTAGTAGGTTTGCTGATCTAGGATTTTTCTTTTAGTGCACGTGAGAGAATTACAAGGAGCGTAGAGTAATGAAATATTAGAGTTATTCTGTGTTAGAGCGTGAGCTTTAGTTAAGAGAATTAGATAATTTTTTAAATGGTTGATGAAAGGGGAATTCTTAAAGAACAGGTTGTACTATTAGGAAAGGGCAGTAAAACATGCTAAAGAACTACCCTTTTTCTTACAGCACTTTCTACTGGATCTCTAAAACTTTATTTTATTGTGTAAGAAACACATAAAATAGAAAAAATGTGACAGAGAATAGGCCGTTTGCTTTGGGAGGTGGTGCCCCAAGAGAGGAGGAGATATTAAGAGGGCCTACAGCCAAGAAGGACAATATTATAACAAAAACAATAATCTTGTTGATCAATTATTATTACTAGTAGTCTTTTTTGAATAGGATAGTATACCAGAAAGATACCACATGCCTGCAATTGCTGTGATCATAATTTATTGTTTTAGAGGGAGGCATGCAAGGTTTTTGCTGAGGGGATTTCAGGGGTGGTAACAGGACACCTACACTGTATGACAGACTGCATTGTTGCTTATTAGGGATTGTGAAACTTTATGACAGCAAACTTAATTCGCACAGATAAGGAAAATTGCATTGCCAGTTATTTTCTCTCTGTAATGGATAGACAGTTCAATTACATGTGAAGGACTGGAAGTATACAAATATATTTTTTGCCAATTTTCCCTTGCTGAGCCTTAAAACATATATTGTAAGACAGTTGTGCATAAGGGATATTTGCATTGTTTGATTCTAGGACTCTTAAAAAGTTGTAAGTAGAGGGGGTCTTCATGGCCAAAACAAACAAAAAGTATGTTACATGAAACTTGAATGAAATTTCTACCTGGTAGGGAGTTGTTGGGAGAAAACGGCCTTCCTGGAAAAAGAAAGGATATTTTTTGTTCTGCAACATGAAAATTTCATCTTAAGACTTGCATTTTTTGTTACTAGAAACAATACATGTAAGCGATGGAACGAAAATTTGAAGGATACTGCAATAATTCACTTCAGTGGAATGATTTTTCTGTTTCCTAGTAACAATGTTTTTATTCTGTAACTTTTTAATAAGGTTGACAGTGGTCTTCGTTTGTTACAATATTTATGTTCAATGGCATGTCTGAGGGGGAAGGGGGGAGGGGAATGTACCTGTAGCTGGTGGGGCAAAAGGGAGTATCCAACACAGAGTTCAAACCTTTTTAGGAGAAACAGTCACCCAGTGCAACTTTGGGGGAGCCAGTGATCATTTTTTTCTTTTGGCCATACATGGACAGTATTTTTATTTTTTTGCTTTATACTTTAAGTTAACATTTTTCCTGTGTTTTTGGGTATGAAAATGTATGATAATGTGTATGACACAAAGGAAACTAAAATTGTCCAGGGATAAAATTGAACCACAATAATAATGATATACGGCTGTGTATAATAAGTACGTACACAACAGTTTCTTCCAGTGTTAAAGGAAATACTGAAATTTTATTCACCTATTTTATTTGATTGATCAATGATATTATTATTGTTCTAAACAAAGAAACATCAAAATATTATCAATAAATTACATGTATGAATTTTAGAAACGTGCAAACCAGCCCCGAGACATTCAAGCTGTATTTATTTCCTTTGTCCAAAAAAATATCCACTTTCCTTTTTAATGACTAACGTCCTTTGATGTATTTTGCTCAAAATCTTAATGCTTAGATTCACACTGCATTCTTGATTCTTCTCCAGTATCTACTGCATTATAAACTCTAGGTATGTTGTAAATACTATCTCTTCTTAGTTGTATCCTTGACAAGAGTCTTTCGATGCAATGTCCAAGTTGTTTTAACACACAATCCCCCAACAGGTAAAGGTCTAGGAAATACTGGGTAAATGGAGATAATTATAAACATCTTTTTTGTGTCAAAAAGTGTTTACACTCCTATTTCAATCTTCAAACGGCTTGATTTGCATAAAAAGAGTGTTTTTTTATTGTTCAGTAGCTCTAGGCTCAAGTTCATATCTTGATCCCATCAGTGTATCTTCAGTTTTAAACAGAGGTTTCAGTGGTTTCAAAACAAGCTGGTGACCACTGGAGTTCCATCGGCTACTTGATTGTATGTTGCCAGCAATTCTAGTCCCTCCCCCCCAGCCTCCAGATTTGGCCGCCTACTTTAAAACATTTTGAAACCCCTGAAGGTTATGTACTGACGGTGACCTAGTATAATTTTACAAAGGAACCCTACCAAAGGATCAGAAAGCCAAGCCAAGTAGTGTACCATAAAGACTGATCATCTCAAAACCCAACCCCTATTCCATGGCACATACCTGTATAGAAGTACCACAACCTTCTCCCTGGGTGTTAAAGTTACAGCAAAGAGGGGTTTCAGGTGTAGCCTCTTGTCTTTGTTCTATTTTTCTGATACAGTATTTGCTACAACCTTTGCTCCTCTGTAGGGAAAGATGGTTATATAACATAACATAACATACATGTTTATTCAAACTCATAATGACTACATGAATTTGAAAGGGAGAGTCTAGAGGTTAACCCTATGAATAAAACTCTCCTAAAAACAACAAACAAACAATAAAAATTACAACTTTAAAAAGGATTTGAGTTTACATTTAAAAAGTTCAAGGGAACCGGCTTCAACAACATTACTAGGTAAATTGTTCCAATAACTAATTACATTGTTAAAAAAAGAATATTTAAAACAGTTGATTCTAGATAATTTACAATAAAGCTTATACGAGTGATTTGCCCTAGTGGATTTGACTTTTGCGAATTGAAAGAATTCCTCAAAATCCAAGTGTGATAAGCCAAACACAATCTTGTAACATTCAACAAGAGAGGAATATGTCCTACGACTGGACAAAGATGGCCAATGTAACGAGTCACAACGCTCTTCATAAGACATATCACCTCTTTTTTGCCTAAGAGCTAATCTTGACGCGCGTCTTTGCACGCTCTCTATTGCATGAATATCTTTGACAAGATATGGGTTCCAGACTGGAGCAGCATACTCTAGAAGTGGTCTGACCAATGTTTTGTAAAGCAATGAAAAAGTTGTTGTATTAGCTGTTCCAACAGACCGTCTTATTAGCCCTAGGACTTGGTTCGCCTTATTCACCATAGTACTAATATGTTCACTCCAAGTAAGATCTTTTGATATAATAATTCCAAGATCTTTAAAGCTCTTGACATCTTTTAAGGCCGTACCTAGTTTATAATTCGTAGTCGATTTGTCACGAGAATGCGTTATTCGCATTGCTTCACACTTTTCCTCATTGAAACGAAGTTGCCATTTTTTCGCCCATTTACCAAGATTATTCAAATCAGTTTGAAGGTATTGTTCATCGAGACTAGGGTTGCGAAGCTCTCTGTAAATCTTAGTGTCATCCGCAAATAATTTAATTTTTGAAGAGACACTATCAACGATATCATTTATATATGATAGGAATAAAATTGGACCAAGAATAGTTCCCTGTGGGGTACCAGATATCACAGGTGCCCAATCAGAAAAAGTCCCTCTTACAACAACTCGTTGCTTTCTACACGTGAGGAAATGCCTCAACCAGTTAAGAAGTTTGCTCTCAATACCGAGGCTATATAACTTTATGAGTAGACGCTCATGAGGAACACTATCAAAAGCCTTTGCGAGATCAAGAAATACAACATCTGTTGCTACAGATGAATTCCTAGATTTGGCGAAGTCATGAAAAGTAGAGAGTAATTGGGTCACAGTAGACCTACCCTGCAAAAAACCAAATTGGTTTTTGTTTATCACGTTATGGTCTTGCCAAAATGACGTTAACCTATCGCGTACGATTTTTTCGCTGATTTTGCATATCATGGATGTAAGCGAAATTGGTCGATAATTCTCCCTCAAGTGTTTAGAACCTTTCTTATGAAGTGGGACAATGTCAGCTGATCTCCAATCTTCGGGCAAATGGCCCAGCAGGAAAGATTTGTTAACCAGAAATGAGATCGAGGGCGCCAATTCGAACGCACATGATTTTAAAATTACTGGTGAAATTCTGTCTGGACCCGGGGACTTGTTCGTTTTAAGAGACTTAAGATGCTTTAAAATTTCCTCAGTAGTACAGGAAATATAATTAAGTTTCTCACAAACTAAAGGCTCTAAAGAAGGCAAGTTGGTGAAGTCCTCAGAGGTAAAAACAGATGAAAAATAGGAATTAAAACTACTAGCAATACTCTCATCGTCAATCAGTTCTTTGTCACCAACCTTTAAAGATACCAGAGTGTTCGTACCGTTACGTTTGCTTTTAATATAATTCCAGAAAGGCTTGGAATTACCAGAAACTGCAATATCAGAGGCCATATTGTTGATATACGTCCATCGAGCTAAGTTACATTCTCTTTTCACGACATTGTTCAGTTTTCTGTACTTCTCCCAAAGGGCTGGATTGCTGCTTTTTCGCGCTTTGTTATACAACAATTTCTTTTTTCTGCACAACCTAATAAGATCCTTTGTTATCCAAGGTGCATTACATTTTTTCTTGCCCCGGCGCACGGGTATGCATTCATCCATAGCCGTAAATAAAAGATCTTTCCAGCAAGACCAGTTGTATTCAATGTCATCATCGAAAAAAGCACAGTTCCAAGGAATGCAAGCCAATAACATCTTTAGGTGTGCCCAGTCAGTTTTGCCATATGAATAGAAACATTTCCGAGATTTACGCTGGGTGTAGGGTGATCTTAAGATCTCAAAACTAAGAGAGTTATGGTCGGAGAAGCAATCGCCAACAACAAGACGATCAATGATATCTGGCGAGGATGTGATTAACAAGTCTAGAATATTTTGGTTCCTTGTAGGCTCACTGACCAGCTGTGTTAAGAAATTGTCCTGAATTATATCAATTAAAAGGGCGTGATTGTGAGATTGTTGTAAAGCTCTATTACATGACCACTCGATCTCCGGCAAGTTAAAATCTCCAACCAGAATTAAATCCGCGGTTGAATCAAGTCCTTGAATAAAGGTCTGAAGGTCTTCCAAAGGCTTAATATCACTTCCCGGGGGTCGATAAAACACGCCGATAGTTATCCGTCGGTTGTAAGATAAGAGCACATCAATAAAAAGCATTTCAGAGTCGCACGGATGAGTTGGACGAAGAGAAACAGTAATGTAATCACGTACCGCAATGAGTACACCACCGCCATGGCGGCCATTAATCTTACGATCTTTTCTAAAAACAGTGTAGTGAGAGGGAAAAATCTCGGAGTCAAGAATCGAATGGTCCAAATGCGTTTCAGTTAGTACAATTAGATCGTAGTTCCGTGGGTACATTGCCAGTTCAAGTAGGTTAACTTTGTTTGGTTGGGCAAGAGGAAAGCAGAAGACAGTTTTATCAAAGGATTTATTAATTCACACTTTGCTATTCCATCTGTTAAGAGGATTTTCTAAACAGATCATTTGAATAGTCTGGAATTTATTAAAGCTGGTAAAAAATTCCTGCTGTTCTTGTCGTTCCTTTATAAGACAGCCTTAACCCATTCGCCCTGAACCGCCTGTAACCGCCCGTGCAGATCCACGTCCTTTCTACCCTTTTTAACGTCATCAGTTTTAACTGTCAAGGACAACTTTGTCCACTAACTTGTGCAGAGTGAAGAGATCTTTCAAACCATGCCAGAATGAGCACAATTCAGTCAAGGACACCGGAGAAAGAAGCAAAAAACCATGTGACATTGACTTGAAAATCTCCATGAAAATCTCGTTCCATTGCTCACCTATCTTTCCTTTCACCTCATCCTAAGATCCTAAAAGCTTTCCTACAAACTCTTCCCACCAAAACGAAGCCTACTAAATACCCAGCAAGAAAAAAAAATGAGGCAAGAAAAGCGAAAAAAGAGGGGAGGAGAGAAAGCGAAAAGAAAAAGTCAAGACTGCGCATGCCCGAACTTCGCAAGCTGATATTTTGCATCTGGATCAGAAGGCCGCAAAGTGTATACCTGTAAACCGGTTTGTGGTACGTTTTAGCTCTTTATAGCACGACAGTGACCAGAAAACCACTCGACTAGCTTCAAAACACGTTTTTCGGCAAAATCTCCAGGAGCGAATGGGTTAAGCAAAGTACCAAGCTTTTTGAAAAAAATCCACTTTTCAGCATAAAACAACCAAATCTGTCTATTTCATGTAAAATCAGGTGAAAAAGTTGGTAAAAGGTCGTTTTTACGTTTTTTGATTAAATAAATTGCAGGTCTGAAAGATGGAGTTGGCTATGTTAATTTTTGATAATCTTTTTTCCATCAAATTTAATTACTAGTAAAAACCTGCAACTAAGAACCTGTATTTTCTTAAGTTAGCCTAAACAAGTCAGGTTCTTACAAAAAAACTAATTAGGACAGATTTAGGCTATTTAGGTTCACTCTCAAATAGGTCCTTATTTTCTGACAAAAAAAAAATTAAAAATACTTTGTAGCTTCGAGCTAAAAGTATTTAGTGGCATTCAACTCTTTCCTTAGTATATGTAATTCAGATGATGACAAATTGGACCACTTTTGGTTTAAGGCTTGTTCTAAACATAAATCTTCAAAGGCAAATTAAATGCTAAAAATCCAACACTAACCTTCCAGAAGCACGCAACATGTGACTGTTTCGAAATCAGTTGAGTAGAGCTTTCAGAAACTTTACGTCGAGTGGCAAAGCCTCCCAGCCGTTAACACGTTAAACTGTGACCATAGGCTTTTCCTCCACGGTATTTCGCTCAGGATAGGGTATTTTGATTGATGACTTCGGTGAATCAGAAGATGCAAAAGCCAAAATCTTGAGTGACGCTCGATTAGCCACAGAGAAAGACTCATCATTACATTGCTCAAACCGTACAGTCGAGAAGAGCTTTGAGCAACTTTACGACGACTGATAAAGCCTTCCAGCAATCAACAATTTAAACTGTGACCATCAGCTTTTTCTCCATTCTATTCCACTCAGGATAGGCTATTTTGTTTGACAATTTCGGTAAATCAGAAGCTACAACAGCCAACCCCTTGAGCGGACACTCGTTTTGAAACAGCGAAAGACTCCCCATGACAGGACAGTTGGGTAGAGCTTTCAGCAACTTTACGTCGAAAGATAACGCCTTCAAGCAGTTGGCACTTTAAACTGTGACCATCGGCGTTTTTCCCATTCCACTTCGCTCAGGATAGGCAATTTTGATTGATGACTTCGATGAATCAGAAGCCGCAAAAGCCAAACTCTTGAGTGACGCTTGATTACAAACAGCGAAAGAATCACCATGACATTCCTCAAAACCATGCAGTTGAGTGGAAGTTTTTGCAACTTTACGGGACGTGATACAGCCTTCCAGCGGCGAACACTTTAAACTGTGGCCATCGGCGTTTTTTCGATTCTTTTCCGCTCAGGAAATCATAGTTTGTTTGATGACTTCCCTAAATCAGAGGCCGCAATAACTACACTCGTTTTAAAACATCGCAAGACTCGTCGTGACATTCCCCGCAGCTGCATGATATTTATCGTTAAAATAATACTAAATCTTCTTTGTTTGGTCATGACATTTGCTTTAAAGGCCGGCTATATACCTTCTCAACATTCAAGATACATAATTCCGTTAGCCTGTGGGTTAAAATAACGAAGAAACCAAATAACATCGGGCGTCCATCTTGGTGCTTCGCGCGAAAACAGAGCAGCAACTTTGCAACCGGATGTGATGTCATAAATCGGTGGATCATAATTATACGAAACAAGTACCAGGAGTATTGGAGTCGTGCCCCCACCCCCCCCAACCCCACCGCTGCTGTTTACAAGTAAAGCTCGCTGGGATCCACGCGCGGTCCACGCACTGCGCGCGCTTCGCGCGCGACGAGATTATAAACTCACTTTGCGAGGAACAAAAGTTATGGAGACACGGGAAAAAGATCAGTTTTTCGATTTAGACATATCTACTGAAACAACAGAAGCAGGATCAGCTCGACCATTATGTAATGAAGGAATTGCCACAAGAAAAATGTTGAAAAAATCGACAACAATTTTTCATGGTCTGTACTCTTATCGACCATAGAAATGACGTCAGAATGTTCAAAACACAAGTGCAACCACGACCCGCAGGCGAGTAGTGTAACACTGCAAAGTTTTCAACATTTTGACGTCATTTCTGTGGTCGATACGAGTACAGACCATGGAAAATTGTTGTCGATTTGTTTTTTTACCATAACATTGGCAGTTTTGACGTCCATTTCCGTTGAAGTTTAGTTTCTCAAAAATCGCGCGCGCAAAATAGAGAAAAACAAATTGCGTCACCATCACGTCATATCCATGGTCTGTTTAACAAATAGATTCCACGTTGCCGTGCGTCTGTTCAGTAATAACAATAATAATAATAATATTTAATACTTATATTGCGCTTTTTCTATAAAAATACTCAAAAGCGCATTACAATATTATTAATAACTAAATTAAAAAACCAGTAAAATTACTCGGTAAAATTACAATATTTAAAAATAAATAAATAAATAAATAAATAATCTAACTAAAAGCCTTCTTAAATAAATATGTTTTAACAGAGCGTTTAAAAGAGTCGATTGATGTTTCCTGTCTTATTGGCAGAGGAAGACTGTTCCATAAAAATGGGGCAGCCATCGATAACGCGCGATCTCCCAAAGTCTTCTTCGTTCTTAGCCGAGGTCTTTCTAACAATATACCATTATTGTTACGGCGTAGCTGGTAACGTGAGTCCGGTAAGACAGAGACAAGATCCTTAAGATAGCTAGGCGCAACACCGTGAAGAATCTTAAATGTAACAAGGAGAATCTTAAAATCTACGCGCAAGCGCACTGGTAGCCAGTGGAGTTCTCTTAGCAAAGGAGTAACGTGACAATACTTAGGTGCGCAGTAAACCAATCGAGCACTGGCATTCATGACTCTTTGAAGTTTCTTAATTTGATACTCAGGAGCACCGTACAATAAACCATTACAGTAGTCAAGCCTGCTTGTGATGAACGCGTGAACAAGCCTCTCGGTGGACTCACGAGACAAATACTTCCTAATATGCCGGATATTGTACAAATAATAAAACGCGCTAGCACAAGTCTTAGACACATGAGTCGACATGTCCAGATGAGAATCGAACCAGGTGCCCAAATTGCGCACTGAAGAGGCAGGCGATACCTCAGCTTGGCCGATCGTGATCTTGTCAACGGACACCTTTGATAACTGTCGTTCCGTGCCAATGATCAAGAACTCAGTTTTGTCGTCATTTAGCATTAACTTATCATCTCTCATCCATGCGCGAACGTCACGAATACAGTTCTCAATCGCAATCACAGCATCAGCCTCGCTGGTCTTATCAACGGGATTAAACGATATATATAGCTGCGTATCGTCCGCATAGGTGTGAACGGATGGCAGATGAGATTTCAAGATGTCAAACAGCGAACTCGCGTAGATGGTGAATAAGAGGGGACCCAAACAAGAACCTTGTGGGACCCCGCAAGTCAGATTAAATTTATCAGAGAGCGATCCGTTGACTGAGACCTGCTGCGTTCTTCCCGCCAAATAAGATTTAAACCATAATAAAGCCTTATCCCGAAGGCCGAGCTTGGACTGCAGCCTGTGCAGAAGAATACCGTGATCTACGGTATCAAACGCAGCGCTGAGATCTAACATAACAAGCAATGTGACGTGACCTTTGTCCATATTTAGCAGAAGATCGTTTTTAACTTTTAATAACGCGGTCTCAGTGCTGTGATTCTGCCGATATGCGCTTTGGAGGACAGGAAATAAGTTGTTGGCTGTCATATGATCTTGTAATTGGATAGCCACGGACTTTTCCGTAATCTTTGATGTAACCTGCAAGTTGCTCACCGGACGAAAATTTTTGTTAATAGGTTTGAGTCCTGCTTTCTTAAGCAAGGGGTGAACTAAGGCATTCTTCCAGTCATCTGCAAAGAAGCCAGACTCAAGAGACAAGTTGACAATTTTCCTAATAACAGGGAGCAGTTCATCCAAACAGAAGGACATAATAGACGATGGTAGGGGATCAAAGGCGCACGACTTTGCACATGAGGCAGCAATTCTCCGTACACTCTCCTCAGACAGTGGAGAAAATTCAGAAAACTCACTACACGTTGAGGCTGATGTGGCAAGCGAAGTTGCGCCACTGGCATCCGCATCCAGCGCAGACCGAATAGCCGTGATTTTGTGAACAAAATACTCCCCCATCTCATTTGCTAGCATACGAGCATCCGAATGAGGCGGTAGAGCCCTATCCACATGAAAATTCAAAAGGCGTTTACTGGCCCGAAATAATAGATCACAGATGACGTCAAAATGTGGTAAAAACAAAGAAGTGGCACATGAGCCGCAGGCGAGCGTGTCACTGATGACCCACGGGAACATGGAATCTATTTGTTTTATACAATGATCAGAAAAGAAAAAAGACCGATACACATACCTGCCTCGTACCGCCTGATTGTTTGAAGGTGTGTGCTAGTTTAGGCAGTATTCATGCTCATTAATGTTCCAAACGCGAATTTTCGTCTCTGCTTCTTCTTTTTTTCTTTATCTTACTCGCACACAGTTTCTTCAAAAAATTTTTCAACGTCTTTTCTTGCTCAAAGCAGAATAATGGCAAAAACATTTTGCAAAACAGCGAGTCTCGTAGCGATGACACACGATGGCAACTGTTGTGAAGATTTCTTGTAGTTCAGACATTCTCAAGCTGTAAAGAGCTCTTTCTGTCTCCGTTTCTCCGTTTTTTTTTTTGTAAATAGCTCCTGCTAAGTTTTTTTTAGGCTTTCACTTGCTTTAATCCGAAATAATCTCACAGACATTTTCAAAACCGCACGCCATGTTGAACAAAACAATCAAAAGAAGTTTTCCGTGACGTCATCCATGTATCTAACCTCTGATAGATCATGGCCAACGACCAATCACAGCGCGCGTAGCATTCACATCACTGTACAAACTCTCATCGAACATAGCTCTCCACCAATCAGCGCGTGAGAATTCGCTCAGTTGTGGTAAAATAACAGATGGTGCAGCTGTAAACAAAATATCAATTCCTTTAAACTTATTCTTAAGACTAGCAAATGATAATAATATCATCTTTCGAAAAAGTGCCGTAGGAGATTCTAAAGTTATGCTCCGCACAAAATTTCGATTGTGGTGTCCTAAAACTATTTTTTTTAATGGTGCTGGTATGGAACTATATGTTGAAAATTATCTCAAACCAAAAACTTGGACTTATCTAAGAGAGTATCATGTAAGAATATAAACAACTTTGATAAATTACTTCTTTATTAACTAGTTTTAGTACCTTATCGACCTTGGCCATTTATTGGTAATTGACTATTCATACAGGACCCGTACAACAACTTGCATTTGCTATTCATCCGGGATTCTGACTATATTGATTCAGCACTAACTTGAAACGGTTAGCTTCTTTTCAGAGTTGGGGTTGTTACTATATAAATCGAAATCAAAGCGATTTTCAGCAAGGAATGTTCAGTGGTATAGTGGTTTAGGTGGTCGTCTACAGACGCTATATCATGGGTTCGATTCCCGCTCGATCTTGTCACGATGAACAATTTTTTGTTAAAATTTACCACAGAATTATTTCTTTAAAAATTAGCATTAATTGAAGAGACGTACACGCTCATAACATTTGTTTAGCAGAAATGTCAAAAGACTTAGAAATTTCATAGAAATTTCAAGAAGAGATTTAACATGATTTAATCCGGTATGAACAGCAAATACAAGTTGGTGTACGGGTGCCACACGAATAGCCACTGCCGTCATAAAAAGAGCAAAACCATACACCATCATAGAGTCTACTGAGACTATTATTGGAATAAACGCCGCATCTTGAGGCAGCGTTTACTCGAGGGCGGCATTCAATTGAATAAATACTTTACGCGTAGTACAACCACGCCAAAATATACGCTCCCACAGCGTCTTGTTGAAATGTGATTCATGATTGGACACTTTTACTCTTCAACGGTTTTAATTTCCGTGTTATTACTACCACCAGTGCATTACATTAAAAAAGCCGAGTAACATTAAATACTATTCTTAAAAATTCAACTGTGTTATTGTTGAATTGTGTTTGCTTGCTTCTGCCAGTGCAGTACAGTCACCAGTACCAAGAGGATTCAGTGACAAATTCAGCTGTGTTATTGTTGAATTGTGTTTGATTGCTTCCGCCAGTGCAGTACAGTCACCAATACCAAGTCCATTCCCTGACAAATCCAACTGTGTTATTGTTGAATTGTGTTTGATTGCTTCCGCCAGTGCACTACAGTCACCAGCACCATGACGATTCAGTGACAAATTAAACTGTGTTATTGTTGAATTGTGTTTGGTTGCTTCCTCCAGTGCAGTACAGTCATAAGTACCAAGATTATTCCGTGACAAATTCAACTGTGTTATTGTTGAATTGTGTTTGATTGCTTCCGCCAGTGCAGTACAATCACCAGCACCAAGTTTATTCCCTGTCAAATTCAACTGTGTTATTGTTGAATTGTGTTTGATTACTTCCGCCAGTGCAGTACAGTCACCAGCACCAAGTTCATTTTCTGACAAATTCAACTGTGTTATTGATGAATTGTGTTTGATTGCTTCCACTAGTGCAGTACAGTCACCAGCACCAAGTCTATTGAATGACAAATTCAACTGTGTTATTGTTGAATTGTGTTTGATTACTTCCGCAAGTGTAGTACAGTCACCAGTACCAAGTTTATTGTATGACAAATCCAACTGTGTTATTGTTGAATTGTGTTTGATTGCTTCCGCCAGTGCCGTGTAGTCACCAGTACCAAGTCTATTCAATGACAAATTCAACTGTGTTATGGTTGAATTGTGTTTGATTGCTTTCGCCAGTGTAGTGCAGTCACCAGCACCAAGTTTATTGTTTGACAAATTCAACTGTGTTATTGTTGAATTGTGTTTGACTGCTTCCGCCAGTGCAGTGCAGTCACCAGTACCAAGTTTATTGAATGACAAATTCAACTGTGTTATTGTTGAATTGTGTTTGATTGCTTCCGCCAGTGCCGTGTAGTCACCAGTACCAAGTCTATTCAATGACAAATTCAACTGTGTTATGGTTGAATTGTGTTTGATTGCTTTCGCCAGTGTAGTGCAGTCACCAGCACCAAGTTTATTGTTTGACAAATTCAACTGTGTTATTGTTGAATTGTGTTTGACTGCTTCCTCCAGTGCAGTGCAGTCACCAGTACCAAGTCTATTGAATGCCAAATTCAACTGTGTTATTGTTGAATTGTGTTTGATTGCTTCTGCCAGCGAAGTACAGTCACCAGTACCAAGCTTATTGTATGACAAATCCAACTGTGTTATTGTTGAATTGTGTTTGATTGCTTCTGCCAGTGCAGTACAGTCATTAGTACCAAGTTCATTCCCTGACAAATTCAACTGTGTTATTTGAAGATGCAAGCCAAGAGTACGAGCTAAGAGCAGATGAAGGGTACAACTCTTTTCGTCTTTACTTTCTTTAATGCATTCCAATGCAACTGAGAATGTAGCTTCATCATTTACTCGCTTAGCAATACACGAGAGGAAAGCCTTTATTGCTTCTTCCGATTGCGAAGCTAGCATGCCGCATGTGAACAAAAGCACCTGTTTAAGCTCTTTAAAATATCTGTCGTCGGCAATTAAGGTTTCTGGACAAATTTCGTTATCTAGAACCAGGCAACAGAGGTAAAATGCCGCAAACAATTCCTGAAATGTTTTGTGCAAAAAGGAATAGTTCAGAGATGGTCTCACTTTTTTAGGGCTACACTCAACGGACAAGAAGCCGAATTCAGGTAATTCTTCTGAGCAATTTTTAAACTCGCCTTCTTCGAGGGACATGTTATTATGAAGCAGACCGTTCCACGCGATGGAGCCAAGCTGTCTTAGTTGAGTCTTGTATACTTTAGTGAGGTCTTCGTCGTTGGTATTTGGTAATGGTAATCCTTTCTTTTTCCTATATCTTCTAAGAACACACTCTACCATTTCTAGATACAGCTGTGTACCACTTTCTGGAAAAATACCATCAGAGTCCTCACAAAGAAGACAAAGAAGTACAGTGTTTAAAGGACTTTCTGTCAACTGTTGCAGGTTTTCGTCAGACTCTAGTTTGTTTAAAAGCTTCTGGGCCAAATGCGCTTCCCCTTTGAAATACCTGAAAATAAACGCTCGGGCGTCTTCTTTAGTGAAACCTTCAATTTCTAGCAAGGTATCGCAGCACTCTCGCACCTCCATCCCAACCTCTTGTCGTGCTGTAGCTACAATGTAACAGTTTGATAGCATTCGTCCTTGAATGACTTCCTTAAACGGTGCAAACATATTGGCAGGCAACTCATCCAATCCGTCAAGTACCAGTAAAATATCGGGCTGATTATCGTGAATGAATTTGAAGAATTCTTCCTTATCTTCATTTGTGCAATCTCGAGGCAGAAGCTGGTCATCAATGGCGTCCCAAAGGACAGACTTGAAGATTTCCTTCGCTTTCTCTTTTTCAGATCGAGGGAGAGGTTGTCCTTCGGTGGCCTCCAAAAGGCAAGAATCTATTTCTCGGCATTTAAGCAATAAAACTAGTTGGAAGTTTGGAAAAAAACTTCCTGAAGGATTTTCTGCCACTTGTTTGGTCGCTGCCCAATCGTAAGCAAGTTTATTACAGAATGTGGTCTTTCCTATACCTGGCCTCCCTTCAATTAAGACCGTCCTAGGATGCAAGCATTCTTCGTGGGGTTTGAAGATATCTGTCATAGTAACAGTTTCATCAGTCTTTGTTCCCTTTTCTTTCTTCCTGCTCACTATTTTGAGTCTGGTAAAATTGTTATCAAGGTTTAATTGAAACTTTTCCCACCATGGAAAGGGTGCAAACCATTTTTCACGGGTGCTGTAGAGTTGGCGAATGCCATCAACAAATCTAGTTGGGTAAAAACCACCTGAAAATAAAAGATCTCATAGTACCGTGTTTAAGTCGAACCCCCACTTTACAGACGCCACTTTAATACGGACACCACGTTGTTTTATGGACAGTTTCCTTTAATACTGGCAAGAGCCCTTATATTGTCTCAAAATTCAATCCGCTTAAAACGGACACCTGTGAGTAAGTCACATATGTAGAGTGCATGGCATATACTACTAATTTGAGGGTCCTACAGATGTTTCGAGCTCTTCCGAGTTTCCACTGACTTTTCCCACTTTCTGAAGTTCATTACGGGAAAGTGAGAAAAACAAGTTTCACTCTTTGAAAGCAAAACATTCCTTTTACACTAAGTCTTGCTTTATGACGACTCCATCTAAAGGCAGCGAAACGACGACCATGGTTATAATTTTTTTCATCTAATGGCTGATAAAGGAATTTTCAAGCTCTTGCGAAAATCACTCTATTACAAGCACAGTCTGTTAATAGAGATCAGCTTAATCAAAACGATGACGGCAACGAGTGTCACTAAAACTTAAGGTAATTCCCTTGTTTTGCACTGCGCATCACATAATGCGCATAAAATGACGACGTCAAAGCTGGTGGTTATTTTCACCAGTCACCTGAAAAGAGGTAACGGCCCTCTTTATAGTTTTAATCGTTTTAATTGCGATTCTGACAACGCTCCCCGGCTAAAATGGTGTTGGGCTTAAAATTCGCCCAGGTCCTCGCGCGTAAAATGCCCATTTGAAGCTGGAATTGCCCCTTTGTTGTCTCTTTGCAAGGAAACGAGAACGGTGATCCCCTTTTTTATTGGTTTTTACTGGTTATGGCTAGAAGAAAAATATATTTAAAGGAGAAAAAAATCTGGTTAGTAGAAGTTGTATTTTTTTTATAACAATGACGTAAAATTCCCGCATTTGGAGACAGTATAAACGGTCCATGTTTTAAATTACTTCCAAGATCGAGCAATTTAAAGTCACTATATTGAAAAATTATAACCCAGATCAACAAATGGGCTTTAGATTTTAGTACATTTCATAGGGTTTTTTGTACGAGAAAAACCAAAACAATGCCATCCGAAATCGGATTTTCGACTTTGACTCAACCAAAAACCCAATAAACAAACTAGCCATGAATAACAGAATAGTCCTGAAAGTAGCCTGAAATTCATCCGATTGCTTCGAGTCGCTTTCTCCTCTCAACAACGTCTGAATCGACCGGCCGTTAATGCCGTCCAATGACGTCACTCACTACCCGAAAACCGGGTAGTGATTTTGATTGGTTGATTGTCTAAACTTTCGCATAATTATGTATAATTATGAAACATTTTAGCGGGATTGTCGCTTGATATTCAGCGGATCGCATCCCCGGCATTCTTTCGTTTAGTTCAAACATTTCGATAAGCTTAATCTTTATCTCAAACAGCAAAATTGCACTTGTCTTGGAAACTGAAATGCTAAATTGAACTGCGAATGAAGAATCATTGCGGAGAGTCGGTAGGTTTTTCATTTACAGCCGCTTTGTGGTTTCGGCGGCCGGTGATTTTGTTTACGCGAACTTTTCTGAGATCAATGTTATAATTCGACCTTCTTGCCATTTTTACCGTCAAGTGTAATGATTCTGTTAGCTTTTCTTTCTTGTCTCCTTGTTTTTTTCTTCGTTAATTAAAGCAAATCATTGTGTTTTTGAACTAAGTGTTCCGCGTGTGTGTTTATTTCCTTTGCGTGATTGCGACCGAGTTTGATTATAGAATTTAGTACAACCGGTTCAGAGTTGTACTGCATGCAGTTGATAGTTTGAACGTGAATTACAATCGAGAAAAAAAAAAGCAGTTTTGTATCATGCAGACATTTTCAAACGATATTTCTCAGTTTGCCACTTGAAAATCGTGTTTTATTTTTTGCATGAATTAAAGCAAAGGTCAAGGAGTAGTGACGTCACTGGACGGCATTAACGGCCGGTCGATTCAGACGTTACTGAGGGAGTTATAACGACTCGAAGTAATCGGATGAAATTCAGGCTATTTTGATAGCAGCTGAATTTCATTTTGTACATCCTGAGTCCGCGATACGGTTAAGTGATACTGGTCAGCGGATACCCTGTTTTGTCAGCTGTCAATTGATCACAACATTGATGTCCAATATGTG